>JALIZH010025613.1:600000-782585 GCA_030522465.1 Rhipicephalus appendiculatus
CCTTACCGTCGCTGTGCAGGTCCGCCACTCACAGGCATTCAGGGAAAAGCCGCTGCTGCCATGGCTACTGATTAAGGCTGACGGAGAAGTTGTGTGCGTGCACTGCACGTCCATAGCTGACCTCAGTGAGGCGTGCTCACACGTTGGAGCAGTGCGCACCACAAACCAACGCCGATTCGTCCAGGTCTTCGCGACGGATTCTGCTCAGCCATAGAGCTCGGCGCCTTGACGACAGCTCCGTTGTCTTCGCACACTGTCCTACTTTGCCTTTCGGCACGTCAAGCCTACCAGTTGAAAGTTCTCGTCGTTGAGCTTGTTTCTTGTGCGGTTGGGGCAGCCGTAAACCACGCAGTTGTCCAAAGTTCATTTTATGCAACTCGACGCACACGCAGTCGTAAGTATTGTGAATGCTACACACGCTCGAGGACACGGAAGGCCAGGGGCGCTATTTTGTAAGCGTTCTAGCATAGAACGGGGAGGAGGATAGAACAAAAAGAGGAGGGAAGCAAACAGCCAATAGGCGAGCTGGGGAGTTCAGGAATGTATGCAGAGCATAAAGAAATGTATAATTATCATAACTGAACATCAATATTCAGAGGCATTGTTTTTCGCAGCTTGAAGTTGAAGAGCTCGGTGACTTTGACAATTAACTTCTGTTAAGGTCTTGACGTAGCGCCAGGTGGTATCGCAGTGGCGCTGGCCCCCACGCTGTTTAAACCAATGCTTCTAGTAAGCAGTATTAGTGTACTTGTAAAATTCAAACGGCGCGACAATTCGAACCGTTACCCAGTTGTCGAAATACCGCAGCAATCGAGAAGAGGTCCGCGCTTTCCGGACAATCAAAGAGCGTTTCTGCTCTCATTTATGGAGCGGGATCCCCAGTTAGCCTTACGTGCTAGCGAGCTCACCCACGAGTACACAGCAGCGGACAGGCGTCAGCTGTGAGGCGGTAGAGAGATGCGCGAGAAACCCACTCCTCCGGCCCCACCGCTTACGTTTCGATCCAAGCCGAGTTGTCCGCGGAGACTGTTTTGTAGCCATACTAGAGTGTACTATACCTCGCGACAACTTTCTGTGGCAGCACAGCCAAAGCTACGTGGGCGGAGCTTCTGCACATTTGTTACTACGCCAAGTAGTCCGTTTGCGGGCGATTTCGGTTTCGGTTTCGGAAGCGCATCCAACATGTACGATTTCGTGCGAACATCCAAGTTTTATGATGTTATTTTTGAAAAGCGTATTAAAAGATAGGTTACAGACAAGCCTTGAGATACTTATGAACGCAGCAGTGAAGCAAAAATACGTGGGATCATTGCTGTGTTGTTCTGCGAATTCGAGCATAGGTAATCTGCCGGTGGTTCAAGTCCGCGTGTAAAGTGAGCACCATACAGCAATGCTTGCATTTGCTTGCTTGCATTTTTTTTTTTCAAAGCAATAAAATATTCTTTATTGCTAAGGAACACAGGAAGCAGCTTTATTGAAGCGGTCAGATTTATTTTTGAAAGAAAAGGGGGGGTGGGGGGGAAGGCGCACGGCCGAGCAGGAACTGTGTGATAGGAAATTCAACGCAATGGCAAGAAACCATGTCCTAAATTTCGGTAAATACAGGGTCGGTATCGTCGTTTTCCTTCTTTTGGGGACGCAATAACTTTCTGGAGACGCTCACGTTAATTTGTTTGTGGACGCGAAGTCATCGATGGGTCGCAGATATCTTGGCCACGACTGGTCACAGTCGGGCGTCTCACGTTCGTATATACACGGCCGTGGTACGCCGTGGTAAATCCAAGCGGGTGAAACGCACTCCTTACTCGGCCAAGAACGCTGTTTTGGCAGTTAGCCGCATAATAGACATGAACGCGCCTGTTGCCCAGGCGAAACTTTTCACTGGTGATTTTATCCTCCAATATCGCTGTCATGTCAAAGCGCCAAGAACCGCCCCCCGCCGTTGACGCCGACGGGTACAGTGTTTAGCGTTATTGTATCAGCACTATCAGGCAACCGACCACGCATGGAACGCAATTTATGAAAAGGGTCATTGTTTTTACGTACAGTTTCCAATCGCAATATTGATTTCAAGCAGCTGGTCTTGCTGAAGATTGACAGGTCGCCGGTGTCACTTTCAAGGCGGCTATCGCGATGAGAGACCCACTTGCGCTGACGGTATCACTCACACACAACTTCTTTCTCCGTGAGCATATGCGGGGAACAAAATATTTGACGACGCACAGCTGTCTTCTTTTCCTTCTGCTCGATGAATACAGATCACCTAGCGAACGCGCACTCATCCTCGCTCACAAGCGACGATGTGAACTTGTTGCAACCGAACGACGCCATCGCTGTTTACTGGGGCAGGAAAAAGGTGAAATGACACCAGAAAACCAGAAAACTAGAAACAGCAAAAAACGAAACTCCCGCACGGAATAAGTTTTCTTGATAACAATGCGAAGGATCATGACCATAATAACTACATCTTTTGTTTTTATGTTTCCTTTTATGCTACGTGGTATATAAAAGTTAGCGTTCGCGGACTACATGCAGACGCGTAGTTAAAAAGTGCGTGATTCGGCTTCGTAGCTTTGGCTGTGCTGCCACAGAAAGTTGTCGCGAGGTATAGAATATTTTGAGTGGCGCTACCGGCCGTCGTGGAAAGGGCCGCCGCGCACGGAAAGTTGGCGGTGGCGCTGTAGTCAACCGCACTTGAACTTCGCCTCTCGCGCTTGCTTGGAGCCTTTCGCGCAGAGCGTTGTCGACACGCACAGAAATATGGCTCATGCTCGTGTAGTGTTCTGTCTTTGTTTCCGTTCGAAAACATACACGGTAAATTTCTAAATGAATGCATAGGGGTGAGTAAAATGCACTTTTATTCCCCCCGCCGACATTTGTACGCGCGATCATGTAGTTAGAGGTTCCTGTGCGCGACGTCACGTCAATTTTTACATAAAAAACGAGTTACGTGCAGTTATAATTGCCTTTCTCTGCAACGCGTGCCGTGACCGCTTGCGTAGCTTTCGTTCGCGTCGTCAGCGCAGCTCAGTTGCCGAAGTGATTTATAGTAATGCCACAGCGGTATTTCCAAGTGCACCTCCCATTCAAGTATCCAGTAATGAATAATCCTTTCACACGCGCTGCAAACACTGCAGGTAAACTTTGTGCACTGCTACCCAGTCTCAAAGCTGTAATGCACCACAGATGCAAATGCGCAGGAAACAGAGCGAGATATTTTATTTACAAATATATTTTTGAGAGATACAAGAAGTCTGTACAGAAGAATGCTCACAGCGTTTGCTGCAGCAGATTTTTCATACTGGCAACGACAGAGATATTGCTTTCCCCTTGACACAAGCGTCTTAATTGGTCAGCTGTTCGAAGCTTTGAGTTTGTGCACATTGCTCTATGTAGTTTTTAGCATTCGTCGCTTGAATTTCTTGTTTTGAAAGGCCTGCGGAGGAACTTGTATAGCAATTGCTCCGCAAAAAGGAGAATTCAATCATTTATTCAAATACCTGAGAAAATGCGACTCACTCCTTCGTTATGCTTATTTTAAAATGATACATTTGGTCCTGGAGGCACAATTGCTGTGTAGATTTGAAGTATCTGTACTGTACGACATTTAATAAAATATCGATGCACATTCCAATCACTTGTCCGCCGCGATGGAGCAGAGGTTATGGTCCTCAGCTGCTGACCCGAAGGTCACGGGTTAGATCCGCGGAGGTCACATTTCGATGAAGGCGAAATGGTAGAGGCCCATGTACTGTGCGATGTCAGTGCACATTAAAGAAGACAAGGGGCTCGTATTTTCCGGAGCCCTCCACTACGGCGTCTCTCATAATCATATCGTCGTTTTGGGACGTTAAACCCCAGATATTATTATCATTTAGCGATCTCCCTGAGCAGTTGAGGCTGAAGAGGGCTCTTATCCTTGAGCACATTTGTGAATTCATATGCAGGCACAAACGACGCATACCCCATTCCACAACGCAGAGGAATGCTTGCAGCTCGTTGCAAGAGCGTCGCTTCTCATGCGATGGTCCAACGACACCTATCAATCAACTTTTCTAACGCACACACACACACACGCACACACCCCGCACTCAACGCTACCTGGACTTGGCAATAAAAAATAGCACGGCTCTTTCAATGGTGATTTCATTTGTGCAGGAGTCAAGTGCACATAAAAAAATTGGAAACTCGTGCGGTGTCATTAACTTGGACAGAAGTGCTATTATTAGTGTCGAAGGTCCGCCAACGCAGTGAGCACCTGCATCGTGCTCTGAGTCTTCTACCTCAGCTCTTTTAACGTCATCTAGGAAAGTAAAAAGAAAAAAAAAGTCAGCTGTAAGATGGCGCTATTCTTTCCGCGGGTGTTTCCTTTTACCTCGGTGTTGGTGTCTTAATTCGCACTCAGGTACAAAAGCAAGTTCGGCGTTCCTCTAGGTATTCACACTTCGGCCGCCTTCACAATTAGTACACTATATATCTCTTAAGACAAAACGGGGCCCGAAATGTAACTAGCATACTGCGCAGTCCACGTCCAGTGGCTTGTTCAACCTCCGCAGGTCTCTCCACTGAAGCATTCGTGGCTCTTCATCTGCAGGGTCATTGAAAAGAGCCAATTTAAAAACCCGAGCCAGCGTTCATAAAAATGTGTTACGATAAAAATGTTCTTAGGGGAATATTTGCCAATCTTGCTGCTCGACATATCATTGCGATGCCGTCCCGCAATGGCAAAAAGCAATTACGAAAGGGAAGTTTTTCGCATTTGTCTTGCATCCTGGCACGTAGTAATGATACAGCCGTTGCTTCGGAGGCGTAGCAGGAGCTGCGCAGATCAGGATAGATTTTTCCAACGCAAATATTCACCGGGCACAAACCATGACAACCGCGGAGCGAGCGGGCGCTCTTCAAGTGCCGGCGATGACAGCGCCGCCGCAATTTTCCGCGCGAGAGGGGTCAGCGGCTAACAATAGAACCGGTCTCCGTTCGCGCCACTCAAAAGTTCTAGTACACTCTAGCCATACCATCGATAGAACGACGCCCGAGTCCGTTATAACAACCTCCTCTCCGTTCTAAGCAGATTTTGTGGCTATTCGCACGTCTTGACCGTCGGAATAGCCTCATACCCTCGACCAATCGCGCATGTCTTTCCCTCCTCTTTTTGTTCTATCCTCCTCCCCGTTCTATGCTAGAACGCTTACAAAATAGCGCCCCAGGGAACACCACACAACACCCACCACATAAACACGGTAAACACAGTGGCAAGCAATGGGTAGTCTGCTGCGTGACAAAATCAAAAATGGCGCCCGGCCCGGCGCACCGCGGCGCCACATTCCGGTACATCAAGAAGTGCCGCATTGTAATATGCGTTGTTTATTTCTTGACTGGGTCCTGTTGCCGTTATATTTTACTCTTTAGGAAATAAAAGCTTATTGTTTACCAATGAAAGAGAGAAAATATATTAGAAAGCAGAGAGGGTGGCCTGAGCTAGTACGGCCCAGGCTGCTACTCAGCACTGGGGAAAACGTTTGATGAAGTATGATGATGGGGACAGGTATGTACATATATAATAAGACGCGATTACTAGTGTAAAGGGGACAAGGACGCTCATAATAATCTTTTATTATGTTGTATGCCAATTAAATAGCCCAACTGTACGCCTTATGGCGTATCCTTTTCACAATTGTAAAGCTAGCTTTCCTGCGAGGCTGTTAACCCAATTAATGGCAGTTAGTCACTTCTCCAGTGTGTTCAATCTCAGTTTGCTTGCGCTATGACGCGCAAAATGTAGACTTAGCTCTCTTGACATAAACACGCATAATAGACAAACCCCAGCACGTGTAACTAGGACCTCGTATCCACTTGAAGCACGAAAGGTGCCTAAATTAGTTGGGCGAATTTACAGCACAAGGAAGCGCACTCGCGGATTATGAAAAGGGTCTAATAGAACTGTTTTATAAGCTGCAACTTCACGCATAAGTTTACCATACGTGTAGCATACAGTTCATTACTACTGGGAAAATATCTCGTATCATTTGATAATACTCTATGGTCGCATATTTCGGGGAAATGCAGCTTTCAGCTAATTCTTGCACTCCCATGTCAGCCAGCCTATAGGCCCCCCGTCTTCTGCTGTGACACGAAGGGAGGACAGTTGCGAAATACAATGTTTTAATTAATAAGCATGATTATTTGTGCGCCATACACAAAACGTCATTTATGAAGCACGTGTTAATCATCTGCGTGTTCAGATTTATTATAAACTGATGTGTTCTATATGAAAATTGGATATATGTGGTGTGCTGAAGTAGCCATTAATTTTCGCGGCACATGACACTGAAGTATGAGGGAGTGAAATAACTTTATTCGGTCCACAATAGACGCGAGTAAACTCAACGTCGAAAACTTCAAGACACCGCAGTGAGGACATGCGTGGATGAACAGGTATGTTAGTGATGTTGCTTGATTGTTTGGTCACGTGCACGATGACTGACATAGGAAGTGGGAGAAAAACAGGAAAGAGCTCTCGCGGGAGCTTTTTTTCAGTCCCTTTAATCTCTAACTTCCTATGGTAGCCGTCAGGCTGCCGACGAAACGTGCGCAGTTATAATAGGTTGTTTTATATTTCTAAAGCCATTACTACGAAATTCCGAAAACGTTTAAAAAACGTCTTAGCTTGGTCTTGTCAAGACGTTTTTTAGACGTGAAATAGCTTCTTCTGTGTTTGATGGGTATTATCTAAGGCTTCCACAATACCTAACGGACAAACGGAGAAAAAATGCTGTCCTTACGAGTGCGAGCGTCTTATTTACTCCCTCATCCTCCTCGTCTCTTGTAAGTGCGTAGCACTTCAGGCAGGAGCCAGCTTCGACCATCCTTCTCATGTGGCGTGATCACGTCGCTCACAGTTTAGCGCTCAATACAGGCCATAACAAGGCTATCACTGCTCAAATAACCCGGGTTAAAATGAACGAACAAGGTCTAAAATAATATAATTACCTGAAATAGCTAAGTAATCGCATTAATTCAATTAGAATCGCTAAAACGTTTCGAAAACATGGGGATGACTCCGGCGGGGCGCAAGAAGGCGCCACCGCCTCGCCGAGCTAGCGAGTGCCCCTCCCGCTGCGCGGCCTCTGCGTCGGCGCTGCGTCGCTACGTGGGGAAACAACCTGACGGAGCTCGCTGCAGACGACACGTATCTCAACTGCCGTAACACTAGCAGGAAGCCCAGGGTTGCCGTTGGGTGGACTTGAAGAGGAGCCAGAACTCAAGCCAAAAGTAGCCAAAGTAGCCATGCCATTTAATATATTATCGCCAAATTTGTAGCCAAGTGAAACAGAAGTGGTATTATGAGCAGATTCTTTCGTATTGATCAATAAATAATACCATTTTGAATAAGTAAGAGCATAGAAAGCCACCGATAAGTTGGAAATAAATTAAGTGAACGAATTATGATAAATTCATTACGCGTGCATATATTTTATGTAGAAAATATGAGTTCTTGCCAGACACAAAGTTATGTTAGAATATTCCAGCCAGCAAGTCAGAAGGAACATGTAAAGTTGAAACAGATTTTCGTTGATGATGCAGACCAAATTCTGGTTGTAGATTAACAGGCCAGCTAAATTTTGTTGCAGATGTCTGTTTTCCCAAGTTTACACGGGAACACGCACTGCGCATCAGAATTATTCGTAAAACTTGCGAGTAGCATCACAATAGATGGCGGGAAGGTTGAGCACCGAGCTGGCCACGTGTTCGTCACCATGCAACCAACTTCGACACTCCCTATTTGGAGACGCGCTAAGCGTCGCGTAAGGGTGCCTCGATGCGCACCAGCCTACTGGTGGGTGGAGGATGACCGT
The DNA here is from genome assembly GCA_030522465.1 of Rhipicephalus appendiculatus. Classification (NCBI taxonomy): domain Eukaryota; kingdom Metazoa; phylum Arthropoda; class Arachnida; order Ixodida; family Ixodidae; genus Rhipicephalus; species Rhipicephalus appendiculatus. The sequence continues at coordinate 607,860 of JALIZH010025613.1, forward strand.
ACGCATCCGCTGAAGCGAGAGAAAAGCTTGAACACAATGTGTTTCGTCTGCAAAAATGAAAAAAAATGGCTACTTAATGCGCCAAATCAACACTTTAAAAGTAGCCAGAAAATAGCCATGGCACCAACTGCAATTTTTTGTCGCCAGACAGGGTCGAAAAGTAGCCAATTTGGCGCAAAGTAGCCACCAACGGCAACCCTGAGGAAGCCGATAAAGCGCAGCAAAAAGTAGCGCACATGTCGCACACCGAGTTTGTGAATCTGCCTAACAAGATATTCTACTCGTGCCGGGGGGAACCGTACATGCTTACCTCAAACATTTGCGTCATTGACGCTTTCGTAAACGGAGCAGTGGGAACTCTACGATTGGGAATCGCTGGGTGCCCATGCGACACACTTCCTCAGGTTTCACAGTAGTGAAGCTGCCATACGTTTTCTTTTTTCTTTTTTTTTTATTGCGATAGTAATTATATGGACAGTCTCGACGGATTTTTGCCGTCGCCGTTGCTGTCGCCGCCATGTCCCGTATAAAGTCCAAATTGATAAGATCCTCCAGCGCATCGTACGTTCTACCCGCGGGTAATAGCGCTCGAGCGGGGGCGACGAACGCGGCTGAAGCGGAGATCAAACGAGCCGGCCGATCTCCGTCGCTCCGAGGCGCATGCGATAAGATCCCCCCCACCTGTTAGACCAGCCGTCGAACGCTCAAGCAGAGAGCCCGTCTTTAATGAGCGTGAAAAGACGCGAGGGGGGGGGGGGGGGTTCCTCCTCGAGCAGCAACTGCGACCTTTGATTTTACGAACGCTGGCGCGCGTTATCTCGCTATATCGGCTTCCGTCAGCGGGCGGCTTGTATACCCTTCTACGTGCTGCGCTCTCAACGGGTAGAGAATGTGCAAAGAGTGTCCCTGGAGCGGTCGTATTCTCTTAAACCAGCTTTTTGTGGAGTTGCGTGAGATCGAATCCAGAAGAGTTAGCTGCCAGCCTCACTCCGTATAGCATTACAATTTGTTGCTATCGCATTCATTGCTTCACCCTTGCGGTGAAACTGTGACTTTTTTTTTTTAACCTTTATCGGGATTTCCTCCCGCTCGCGGCCATGCTGCATGTTTCCGGTGCGACTTTTCGACTAGTGAACGTGGTCGCCGAAAGCGCCTCCGATTTAGTGCGCTGCAGTAGGCAGGCTTCGAGGAAATACCACCTGCTGCCGAATCGTCCATGGATGATGACCACAGATCCTTGAATCCGTGACATCACCCAAAGACGACGGGGCGAAGGTGCGAATTTTCACGCTGGCGCAAGTGCGCACATGTGATCTCCAGCGCGTCTGATAGAAATACTTGGGTCGAGATCAACAATAAACAATGCCTCTCAAATAATTAGATATCATTTTTAAAGCACCCATCAAAAATGTCATTAATCGATTAAAACATCACATCAAAAGCAATTGATTGATCAAATGCTAAATCGACGAACGATTAACGGTCAATCGATTAAAAACTTTCATCGCCCATCTCTATACTCTAAAATGAGTGCTGACGTTACGGCAGACCATGAGTTACAGTTTAAGCGCCCGTGTTAGAGTGTACTAGAATGTTTCTAGTACACTCTACCCGTGTAATCGATGTGTAAGCACTAGCACACGATGTGCACAACTATTCCCTTTAACACATCGATTTTTAAAGCTTAAAAAATGCAGCATAGACAGCTTCTCACCGACTACTTCGCATGAAACCAATTCTCACAATGTGTGGGAAACTGCCGATTTTTCGCATTCCGCCTCCATGGGAATGCGGCCGCCACCGAGATTTGACGCCGTAATATGCCACCACTGTGGGTGAAAAATTATTCACTAAAAGCGAAGCTTGGGGAGACCCACCTCTTTTCACATTGGCACTTCGCCCAGCCAAAGCCAATAATTCCCGCGTGGTTTCTGGTGTCACGGACCTGCACATACCAGATTAATTGTTTTAGAGCGCAGCTCTTGGCGCCCGTTCCTGCGTTGAGCGCACGGTTGAGCGGCGTCGGCGTAATTGATAGAGCGAACGAGGACGAAAGAGAGCGAAGGCAGAGTGCAGCGGAGGATGAAAGACGGTGATAGCGAGGACAGCGCGAAGAGGGCTGCATTTTTTAAGCGTTACGAGCAAAATCGACGTGTTTTTGGAAAGGGAATAGTTGTGCGACAGTGGCGAAACGACGGTTCCGCGGTGGCCTCCCGCGGCGCCACAGTAGTGCGCGCCGTCGTGCGTCGGCTGTTGTGGAACACAGTCACGCGCTGCCTTCCACGGTCTCCCGGTCACGGCGGGACTAGACGAGGGAGTCCGGCCGTGTCCCGGTTAGCGAGGCAGCCGCGCTACGCTCTGTCTGCGGCGGTTGATGTGAAATGGGCTGCACGAAATTGTCCGCACCAGTCACGCTAGTCAAGGCGTTCTCTTCTTAATGTATAGTGTGTACCTATATACAAAATAGTCTGAGCCAGTTCTTTCTGAACAATGAGCGACGCAAATGGTGGAAGAGCGTTGTCTGCCGCTACTGCGAAACGAGCTGCCCGAGCAAAGGCTCAACGCCATCGCCACCAGATTCCAGAGGTGCGCGCCGCCAAAGCAGAAGCATTTGCCTCAACTTATTGCAAAATCAAAACACCTCAACAGCTGTGCTCAGAATTCGCATTAGGCAGTATCGTAATCGCCAGTGAATTTTCTGTTTTGTTTTTTACGCTCCCACCCGCACTAATAATAAGTGTATATCCAATTTCGAACACCTACAGCTACCATCTCTTGGTGCAGCCCGCCCAGATAGTGCAGTTTTGATGACAGCGCAGCGTATACAACAAACTCATGAGGAGTGAGTACTGGTAAATGCACGTACAAGGAAAAAAAGAAAAGGTGTATGTTATTTCGGCTATTTGTTGTGACAGCTCACGTATAACTATGGTGGCTGGAGAGCCATAGTATAGCCACCGGAAAAAGATGGCTGCCAGTTACATGCGCATAAATTAAATTCTGTGCCCACTCTCACGAAAAGATATTACGCTAGAATTCTTAGCAAGAACAAGTTGCAGAAAATTCTATTCCTAATGCTGGACATACAGTTAAAACTTGATTTATCGAAACCAGACTTTACGAACACCCCGATTGAAGGAACAAATTGATCCCCCCCCCCCCCCCACAGTTGCCCATAGGGCTATTTTGCTTCCAAATTTAACGAAGTTTCCGGTTTAACGAAATAATTCTCGGGTCCCTTCAATTTCGTTAAATTGAGTTTTAACTGTATACATAGCAAAGACAGCCAAGCCGGCCATTGGCAAAGTTCTCTTACAGACAATTTGTGAATTTGGCCTCTAGTTTGGCCTAAAAGCGTGTGCACACCACGAGCAAATTAAAGAGAACGTTCAAACCATTAATCAGACTGCCAAATCTGATGAAAGGTATTGGGAAAAGTACAGTCAAGTTTAGTTGAGTTAACCTTGATGGGACAGACAATAGTCAACCATTTATCCAGAAGATCTAATTAGAGAGACTGAATCATTCATGCGATTCTCATAATTGACGTATCAGACACTGTAAGTGTATATGAGAGCTGCCAATTTCTAATCAAGGTCTGTTTGCCGACTCACAGCCTTGCTCAAATGCAGCTGCTGCAAATTAGTGGCTCCGACATATGTTGCGGTGCATTTACGTTTGATACCGACCATCCCGTTGCGCGCCAGCCACAAAACCGTTGCAGAACTTTCCTTGAGAGCTTCACTATAAAATAAATATCTAAACAGACCACTGTTTCATTCGGCAGTGTTAATGCGATTCTAATGCACTCTCAAGCCTAAAGCGCGCTCAAGTTTTCTATGGCCTCAAAGATCAAATTATACATCATATACATGCCTTGCACCTAAGTCATGGCCAGGAACTCTGGGATACTAGTCCTCCATCATGAGGGACCGCCCTTGCCAGTGAATGTGCACATGTTTTTGCAATCATTCTAGCCATGGTGCTGTGCACTGTTTTCAGCTGTTCAAACCGCAGCAAAATGGCAAGTCTGTGAAGACAAATCTTTTCCGCCTGTCGAAGGTTGCGCATAGTCAGTGCAACCGTATGATGATATCAAGCGTCAAACAGAGGTATTTGCGCACCGTCGCATATACAGGGTGTTTCAAGAAATGCATCCGAAAACCGTAAAAAATAAAAAGGAAATGCGATATTTGCTTGCTGCCTTCATATAATTACTTTTTCTGTGGCAGAAACATCTTAAAATGGCTAGAGTCATTAAATACAGCATTAGAGATATTTCATTAACTTCTTAATTAACAGAGACAGGTGGTCATCTCAAATGGGACCACTGAAGTCGTCCCCTGAGAAGAGCCTATTGCCACTTTGAGATTCAAGATATCGAACAGCTTGAGCCACTTTGAGATTTCGAAAAAGCTGCCTATGTTAATTATTGTGCATTAATGAAATTCAACCAACTTCAATGGCGAAACCGAACAGCTGATGAGCACAACAAGCAGACGACCTGAATTACGTCACTGTTCATGACAACAATTGTAGCGGCGTTAAGTTATTCTGCATTCGTTAACATACGTGTGCCATGCAGTATTACTTCATTGTTGACTACCCACGGACCGACAGCCCGCAGACCAACAAAGCGAAGCCGATCGATCGTTGAATATAACAACGCTGGCTCACTCTGGACATCTCAAAAGAGCGTACCACTTGCGCTCTTCCGCATTTCAGTTTCGGTTTCGCCGCCAGAATTGGTCAGCTTTCATCACTGTACTAAAATACCAGTGGCCACTTTTTCCACAATTTCAAAGCAGCAATGGACTCTTCGTAGGAAGGGCTCCAATACTCCCATTAGACCCGACCGCCTGTATCCACTAGTTAAAATATAGTTACTCTATTTTTAATTAATGCTGTAGTCATGAAGGAAGCAAGCAAACATTGCATTTTCCTTATATTTGAGGATTTCTGGACACATTTCTTGAAACACCTTGTATATTCGTACCTTTTCCTCATATGGAGGACGCACTTACCCTGATTAACTTAGCATAATATGCTGCTCTAGTTGGCTCAGCTCCGAAAGCGGGCGGCATTGTGCCCAGAATGTCAGGAAAACTCATAAAAGACTTCAAGTCAATGACAGGGACGTAGGCAGAAATTTCTTTAGGGAGGGGGGGGCACCTTCTTGATCTGGAGTGGGGGGCCCGGCAGGTAAGAGTGGCAGAGTGTCATTTTGTGCTCTGTATCCCATGGCAGAAAAAATTTTGGGGGGAAACGAAGAGGGGGGGGGGGGGGGGGGCACATGCCCAGTCTGCCACCCCCTGGTCACGCCACTGGTCTATTTGCCCTCTCAAACAAACGGGAAACCTAAACCTCCGATTCAAGCTCAAAATTTTGCAATCATGGGTCCCTTTATTGCATCTAATTCAAATTCACACATCATGAATAATATTTGCTGAAAAATGCTTTTTCTTTTCATGCTGCTTGTGACTGTACAGGTTCCCTAGGCCTGGAGTCATTTATATTGAGAACTGCCTTTGCTTCCTTCTTTTTAGGCCACCGGAAAGATTACAGAGTAGACCTTTCCTTTTGCAAAACAAGATGCACTACAAGCGTTAGTTGAGAATTGGCAGTGTGACAAGTATCCAATTATGAGCGAAAAACCCATTTAGCTTTCACCACCATCCAGAATATTAAGAAAGTAATGCCTGTACTTGCACAATGAACTAGGTTTGCTAGATGAAACAACTACTTGCTAGCACCAGAAAAGCTAACTCAATATAGTACTGTACCATCAACTGACCTTAAACCAATTAAATTAGCCTCTAGCTTAGAAAGTACGTAAAAGCAATAATAACAGTTCCTTGCTACCTTGAAGGAGTACTGACACGATTTTGAGACATCATAAAAGGAATGTTTTTCGTTTCCTTGGTATGCAGTGTTAACGCTCTCCACACACTGGAGTCAGACAACATATATACAATATTTTACTTTGATTTTAAAGTTTTCATCCGCTGAGCATCAGCAAGCCTGCCCCACCGCAATGGGCATTATCCTGACGAGTCAACACAGTTCCACTGAGTTTGCGAACCCTCCGTCCTGCATGCAACCTAAATCGCAAAAATCACCGCCGGTGTCATTGGACAACATTTTGCTTATTGTTGTTTACATGCACCACGAGCAAATGACAGATCTGCCGCTAGTATGTCGTTGGTTACTGTCTTCCCGTGACGTCACACTGCCATGACACGTCAGTGAGAAGCCAACCTCTCGATATGGAAACCGAAAGTATTTTTTTAAGGTAGCGATATTAAAAACATATTCGATGCATTCCCAGGCACCACGACACTCTTTTTAGGGGTCTCGACACCAGTGTTTTTATTTAGAACGGCAATCGGAAAATATTAAAAATTCGTGTCAGTACTCCTTTAAGCTCACTACAGCACTGTGCCAACAAACCTACATTTAAAGAGAAGACTTCATAATCACAAACACTTGCAACAATAACGATATTTGAAACGTATCACATTCATCTAAAATATTTCCAAACCGTATATCCCTTCAGGCATGAATTTTGATGGACTGCTGATAAATAATTCAACATTCCAACAATCTCCTCCAAGTTGCTGGACACATGGTTGCAAGAACACATTCCTCTGAGTCATAATAATTACAGTAATTAAATATGTACTTCTTGCACAGTCAATCGCATAACATTTATGCATTCAATATATTGAATGGCCTACTCAAAATACATGCACAAGTTAGCATAAGAAAGAGCAAGCATAAGGAATGAAAAAAATTTGTTCTTCCACCACTGATGAGCAGCCTGTCAAATGTGGTAGCGTTTCTGTCAATATGACAGACTTCAACTATATATAGCAAACTACAGGATTAATTAACATAAACTGGGTATTCAGAAGCTTATGTTCACCCAGCACTTGATGTTCGTTTCTTTTTTCTTTACCATCACGTTTTGCAACTAGCAAAAACAAATAGTGCACACCAATGTGCACATGGTGCTACACGGTGCCTGAAGGGGATAATGTGCAGCAAGTATATTACACAAAACGGCCATTTATTGACCTACACTATTAACAGCAGCAAACTTTCTTCTCAAAGGCTTCACAAATGTCTTCTATACCAAATGGCATGGCTAGTGCACAAACAGCAGTTGTGCCAAAATACAACAAACACCCTCATGGTGCAATACCTGGTAACCACATCTGAAATTCATCATATTGGGACTTGGTCAAAAAATCATGAACTGAACAAGGTGCTGAGGACTATGCTTTATTGCAACAATTATGTGCACTGCTTTTACTGGCATAAATCAATGATTAAGGTCTACTTGACAATGGCATTTGAAGTTCTTCAGGGTGTCAACAGTGATGCAAGTGAAACATCTCGCATGTACAGAATGCTTCAGTGGTGGGCTACGAGGCTTAAGGGGAGATGCGAGTCGAAAAATGCGTTTTTTTTCCAAAATTGCATATTTTTCGTTTTTATTTGCTTTCACAAGTTTAGTTTCTCTACTTTCACGACAAAAAAACTGAAGATGGTAATTAAACTCCAAGTAAGTTAAAATCGCTTTTAAAGAGCACGAGGTGGCTACCAAAAAGCTAAAAAGTGCTCATTTTCTAGAGTCCCCTGGAAATTGTCACCTGGCTGCTTGCCATTGCATTTCGCTTGAGGGGTTCACTAAAGCCACATGCTCAAAATAACCATGATTGCCAAGCTCTCATGATGGAATCAATCATCTTAAATAAAATATCTATTCCGCATAGATGATCTTTCACTTATACCTTTAAAATGCGTTTTTCTCAAAATCCATTTTTGGGCAACTTCTTGAGTTTGGACATCATGTTTTTGGTACTTCCGATAGCCCGATCGGAATGAAATTTTGCCCACACTTTCCTTAACATGTGAAGGGTGCAAGTATCTCCTTTAAAGCTTGATATCGCCTGTATAATTATTACGAACCTAAAGTAAGCAATTAGTATGAGCTGAGGATTCTAAGAATTCTCGGATTACAATTTTTTTTTCACCATCAAAATGTTTTATACGCACTTTCTTGATAGTTATTTGCATTCTAGAGTTAATGTGGAGCAATATGAGCTATTAATGGCTCAGAACCGTAAATGTTTAGTGGCATAAAAAGTTTGTATAAAACAAACTCTACCTTACACGTTGTCCTGGCACAAAACGAAAACTGTGCAACTTACTATAAAACTAATTACATAATTGAAATCAGCATAAAAACCTATATATACAGCAAAATTTTATTGCCCTAGGCTACAGATTAACACAACTTTTTTTACGAATTGCATCTCCCCTTAAGGCAGGTGACATAGAGACTACCAAGAGCATGGTAGGAGGCCGACAGGTTTCCTGGCCTCCTTCATCATAGGAAGCATCTATATCTGGTAGTTCCCACACTTCTTGAACAAGCGCATCACCAGAGATGATCTCCAAGATATCAACAACGGTAATATCTTCCTATGTATTCCCGCACTGAGCAGGGCACACAATCAGCAAGAGAGGTATTTATTGTGCTGGAACGTGGCATTCAATGCGTGGCATTCACTGTGTGGCATCTACTGTCGAGTCCATTTACCCGGTTCATTGAGATACTGCCTCACCATGGATCATTCCATTCATTGTAACCAAAATGAGAGAGACGCACCAGGTCGTTATCACCGGACGACTCTCATACAGCCCTTGCAAAACATCTTGACGGTCAAGAAACAGTTTGCAGTAACTGAGTGTTCACTTTAAAAGAGCCCTGCGACACTTTTTCAGCATGCTCAGAAAATGCTGCCGATCGGCAATCGGGGCTCCTGAGAACACGCAAACCAAACATTATAACGCAGCACATGGCCTGGAATTTACAATTAATTAACAGCTAGAAATCATTCCCTGTTCTCTCAACAAATGATGCCATAAATGAAAATGACCATGCCATAAACCCAAAGTCCATGGCCATGGGCTGATCTGAGCATCGTGAACTGCATAGTTACCGTGGCCACCACGTGCCTACAGACCAGAGTTGTACGTAATGCATTACAAGCAATTGATAACTTGTAATCAATTACATTTTCTTGTAATTTTGTAATATAATTGTAATATCATTGATTACTTTTTCAAAACTGTAACGTTCTGGGTAATTCAATTACATTTTCTTGTGGTTGATTACCGGTAATCAATTAGCTTTCTTTTTCCATAGTCAAGTTGTGACCAGTCTTCTACGGCAGTTCCCGGCCTGAAAAATATGCACTCACTTTGTATGGACCCCCCCCCCGTCCCATCATACGGGGGGGTTCCTACAGAGCCTATTTTTTAACCTTTTCCTTGGCCTTATCTGCGATGCGTTACCCGAGCATCAGCAACAGTGAATCGCGACGCTGTATAGAGGTCATGGACACTATCATCGAAGCACAACGCAACTGTGAGCTGGTGCGCAAGGTGTTCCTTTATCATAATACAGCCCTTCCTTCAGTGTAGCAGCTGGCCCCTTAATGAGGAAATGTGGAAAAATCAGCAAGGACAACTTTTAATAACAACTCCAGTTGAAAGTTAACGTGTAACATTACATCACACTGCAAAAGCTACAGTAAGCCTCCCAGCCTTCATGCAAGCCTCCAGCTTTCTCTCTACCATACAAGCCAAAGTAGTTCATTGCAGTTTGAGTAAACTAATGTTATTGTGTTATGGCAATAAAACTTTGAAGGGAAGTAATGAAAAAGTAACAGATTACATTTTTATAATTACTCAGTTACTTTCCTGTGGTTGTAATTGACACTGTAATCAATTACATTTTAAAGGAAGTAATTGTAATTGTAATCGGCTACTTATTTTCTGTAACGTGTACAAGGCAGCTACACGTACGCTCGTGATCACACTGAAAGTAAGCACCGCGTTCGAAGAAAAAAAAAATAAAAAGTGCTAAAGGTCATGAGGCGCGCTGGCGAAGGGACGCATCTTCTTGCCTCCTTGCCATACCCCTTCCTGAATAGCTTTCAGCGCGTTTGCTAGTACGAAAGGAGAGAGAAAGCACTTGAAGCGTGCGACAAATCTCTAACTCCACTCGTACTTGACGGATTCTAAATATTTTTGCAGCAGTTGATTCACGAGGCAATAAGCAGCTCTTTTATAGAAGCCATTTCATGATTACTTGGAAAAGTGTTGCAGGGCCCCTTTAAGGGGGGTTGCAAAATGTGGGTTTGTTTGTACTGGAAAACAAACATTACATGTGGCAGTGCAGTATATTTACAATCCGTGGCACTTCACATTCACTGTATAAGAATGGGGGGATTGTACACACACACTAATTAGCAATCAGCTTTACTCTTTCAAGATGAAAAAAAGAATGTGACTAGAGCTTTCAAAAATTTTTGAAGCACAGCCCACATCAGACCTCTAAGAGAAACACAGTTGGAGATTATTCAAATTATTTTATATAAGTGACGTCTAAAAACCTGCGAGTCTGTTAAGAAAAATCAAGATGAGCCAAAGATTCATACCTGAACTGGTCCAGCGTATAACGGGAAAGAGGAAACGGCTGAGTTGGCCAACACAACAGGACAGAGCACTTACTTCCAGCTGATTTTTATTGGCAATTTGCATCAACTATACAGTCTTGCGCCAGCATACAAAAAACACCTGAGCGTAATGCCAAGATATGACAGCACCATCACAACGTCACAGACCAAAGTTTCATAGACAATTCGCCTGATTAAGAAAGGACATTTCATGCTCAGATAAGGCCAAGGATAAAATTCAGTTAGAAGTAAGCTCTCTGTCCTATTGTGTTGGCCGTTTCATCTTTCCCATTATGCGCTGGACCAGTTCAAGCACGACAAACCAACTCGCCCAATCTTCAACACTTGTGCCAAAGATTCATGCTTGACAATCAAAATAATTTGCATTTTAAAAGCAAGTAATTATCAGTCAAAATTAGTCATTTCATGACAAGGAGAATTTGACTATACAGTCGTACCTGGATATATCGAATCTGAAGGGGATCACAAGAAAGTTCTATATATAGGTTATTCGATACATAAAATATTTCATATACTGAAAATATAGTTTTGATATACACAATACTTTGTTATATGCGGGTTCGACTGTATATCAAAAAGAAAATAGGAGCAATGAAGGTATGAAACTACAGGTCGAGAATAGACATGCAGTTACATCTTGCAGCTCAATATTACAGACTAACTTGAGCAAAACTGCGGCCCACAAACAAAGTTCGCATCGTCATGCATAGACAGCTTCCATTCTCAGTAAAGTTTCATATGAATGTCAGCTTATTTTTACAAGTACAAATTAATATTAATAAAAAGTGAAACTTACTGATCTTACTAAACATGTATATACCACCTGATCTGAAACATTATACGTCAAGTGCCACCAGACACTACCCCAAGTCCAACTGACAGTGCTAACAATACACAGGCAATCCAGAATGACAGTGAACACACCACACATCACTGACTAGTTCATCTGAAAGAAACATTAAGGCAGTGAAAAAAACTTAGCTGAGTAAGAAAACATGAAATATGGGCATTATTGCTACTCTCATTGGAATGTGTCATGAAGTGTCTGTACAGGAGGCGAAGTGCGATCTCAAAGATGAGGTTTGTCTCGGTGATGCAACTTGGAGAAATTATGCAGTATAGGTACTTCATGCGGCTTTCCATTCCTGTCCACAAGCACAGACTACACAACACTGTGACATGTTACACTGTTTCTCACTTCTCAAACCTAAGACTTCTCTGTGAAGGATGACAGTCTACTGCTGAGTGAATATTTAAGGCCTAGCACATCATCACTAATAAAACCAATCAATCTATATGAAAAACTTCTGCTCTTGACACTATCCTTTGTGATGAAACCCAACCAATGAAGACTGCCACGATGCTGAAGAATGCTGACAGCACTTGAAAAACAAGTCGTGGTGCAAATATAGCCCACACCATTAGGTGACGCCGCAGAAGCAAGCAAGATGCCATTGTGCTGCAAACCTGGAATGCAGTAAGTAGGAAATTTATTTTATGCTTCATTGCAACTAAAAATAAACACTATGACCATCTGTGGCAACAATAAACAAAAGAAACAGACTCAAAAACTTCCATAGTTTTATAGTGTTAAAAAGTAAAAAAAAAACAAGGGGAACAAATATGTGAATGCAAGCAGCATGATCGTGATTTTTTTTTAAATTTTTTCCTGACCAACTTCAATGTTCTTTGGGTTACTAAATTCATTTTGCAGCCTTCTACCATGAAGACTCCATTGTTTAAACAATATGCTTGCACTTTTTCATAATTATAATAACATCTGGGGTTTTAAGTGCCAGAACCACGATATGATTATGAGGCATGGCAGAAAGGAGGACTCCGAAAATTTCAATCATCTGGTGAACTTAAACATGCAATGACATCGCACAGTGCACAAGCCTCTAACATTTCACCTTCATCAAAATGTGACCGCCGCGGCCAGTATTGAACCCGCGACCTTTGGGTCCATAGCCGAGCACCTTAACCACTGTACCACTGCAGCGGACACACTTTCTCACGAAGTTTTTTTTCTGTCATTGTTAAGACATTAAATGTGCAAAAACTGCAAGTAAATACAGCCCCAAGGTTTATTTTTTTGGTACTATTTATAATACATACAACGCAATGCGGACGTCAACACGACCTCATGAGAAGAACATGGCTGTGGAACGTTTTAGCGGATAGGTACAAGCTCTTCGACAGCCACAATATTGGAACATTTTTAGGGTTCCTGCTAACCAAGTTTCAAGAGTCAGTTGATGAAGGTTACGAATACTAATCTGACACGTCATAGTGATGTATGCTAGTGAAGACTTGTGGCAGGCTCTCACAACAGCGGCAATGCCATGCATTATTGGTTTTTGCATTAGAGCCTAAGCTTTCATTTCTGGCCTCATGTACATTTTTGCAACTGTTATCTTATTACAAGCTTGTGATCTTATTACGAGCTGGCAGCTGACCATAATCCCTTGCATACTACCTGAAGTCATCAAGTCTGCCCAGAACGAGACCCTCTCTATGAATGAAGGAAAAAAGTGGAAATTTAAGGGCTTGTTTTTTTTTTTCTTCGTCAGACACAATATTAACCCTTTCAGCCCCAGTGATTCCAATTGGAATCATAGATTATGTAGGTCAGTCAGCAAGCATCTGGTAAAGATAAAGCGCTGTTCTTCCTCAATAGCCCATATTTAGCATCTGCCCTACATGTGGTGTCAACATGGCACACACAATAATGCGAGGTCACGTCTGAATGAAGAAATTACAGAAGCGGTTGTGCTGTTCGCGCATTTTGCTGAGGCAGCGTCTTCTTTCACTATGCAGAGATAGGGCATTTATTTTAGTTCTGTGCCGGAAATTTGAATTTTGGCTATTGGACAATATGCTATCCTGTCTAAATAACATTTTAAGTAATAAATGAAGTAAAAATTGTGGAAATATTATTAAATAATAATTATTTATTAGATTAATTGTCCCATTAATTACTCTTCACTGGAAAGTGTGAGCAAAGATTTTTTCAGTTTTTTCGGACTACCACGATCATGTGTATCTAGAGATGTAAAAACTAGTTGCTTACATTGAAAATAGTTAATTCGGGACTGAAAGGGTTAATAAGAACAGACAATGATGCCAAGGCATCATTGCCTGTTAGTTCTTATTAATATTGGGTCTGATTGGAATCACTGTCTGCTAGTTCTCATTAATAATGTGTCTGACAAAGAAAAAAAAACAAGCCCTTAAATTTCCACTTCTTTTCTTCCTTCATAGCGAGAGTCTCATTCTGGCAGACTTGATGCCTTCAGGTAGTATGCAAGGGATTATTGGTCAGCTGCCAGCTCGTAATAATATCACATGCTATGTGACGCGGGAGCCGGAAACTTGCTTTTAGTCTTGCTTTTATGTTGCCTTTATTCGTGGTCGATGTTTATTCTAACTGTCTTCATGCCAATGATTGAGTAATGGAGCTAGAATTAAGCTGAATGGGCTTCAAACTAATTTTATGGACCCTAAAGACATTTATAATGCTTGAAAATACGAGAACACTGTGTTCGCTGATGAGCATGAATAGTTGTGTCCATGGACAGTTTGTCAGGGTGCGAATGTTCGTGCCCACAGCATAACCTTTTCCCTCCTCTTATATGCATTGAATGGGGAAGGCAGACTTAGGCAGAAGTCTATACTCACGGACAACTTTTCTTGGTTATGCAGCAAAGGCTACAGAGCTGAAATGCGCAAATGCTACCACTAATGAATGTAGTCCCGCTATTTTGTCCGCGTTTTCTACATGAGAAATAAAATAGAACTCCTTCATTCTGCACAGGAAGCTCTTTGAGGCAGGACGCAGTACACACCAGTGAGATAATTATATTTGTTTAAACTTATGTCATTTTGCATTTTTGCACGTGTGAGAAAGTTGCGCCTTTTACGTCTACCTCAAACGTTAAATGGCGTCTGCGTCTTCAGGTGGGCATCCGTCTCACTCTGGGTCTTCCGTCAACTCACCTAAAAAAACTTGCAATGAACTTCACCTACAAATGGTCATCTAAACAGACAAATCAAGTGTTAAGCAATGCTTATGCCGCACAGCGATCACTCTCCACAGTTGTACGAAATGTGTGCCAACCCCACTAATTTGCATAGGGGTACGTGTGCAGAAGCTCTGCCCCCGTAGCTTTCCCATCAGTGTCAAGTCAAGAAAAGTTGTCCGCAAGTATAGTGGTCTGCACTGCAACTTACCTCGATTTCAGGTGAGAGTTTTCCTGAGAAGATAAAAAAAGGCTAATACACTTATCACTGTATCAAGCAGCTTCTTAATATTTCTGTTTCTTTTTTTTTTTTTTTTTGTAATAACGTTCTAAAGAACGCTCAGACTTGTTCTACGTCACCCTATCTGTGCCTGGGCTTCTCTTTGGTGATTGACCTAGTTCAACTCTTGGCTACTGGGCTGATGCTGCCCTGCTGTAACCACCCCATATTCAGCTGCTGGAAAAGAAATGCCTGAACATTTTATGGTTCAAGTTCGTTTCTTGTTTTGTTCAATGAACTTCAACGACATTCTTCACTGTTTCACCATTTTTGAGATTGATTAGCATAAATACATTTTATAGTAACCCTACGACAAATTTCCCTACCAGAACTATTAAAATGCGGCCACCGAGGCTGGGAACTGAACCCATTCCCACGAGTTTAGCAGCTTCAACAGATATCAGCAGAACAAAAAGCGCATGAAGTATTGAAATAATGTTAATCGCATTAATTACTGTGCTGTAAGGGCTCCTTAGTATTCATTCATCGTCATCAGGACCCACAGAAGCTAGGTTGGTGCAGATGTGTGAGCGTGAGAGAGCATGCACCATTTATTTGCACAAGACAGGTAGAAAGAAATGCCTGCCACTCATTTGGACACTTGATCAGCCACAGCATATGGCACAAGCCTGTCTATGGTGCCTCAAAGGCCAACTCCAGCGATTTTTTTACCTTGTCAAACTATGGTGCTTCTATATTCCTGAGACGCTCCTCTCATGGGCACAATAGTATAAATACTCAGCATAGTGGACAATTATTTTAAATAAGCAAAAAACACAGCCCCGAAAATGAAACCCCACCAAGCAGTATTTTCTTCGCATGACGTAAAAGCTGGTAAAAAACGGAAGTCGTACAAGGCATGCCGGTCCTGCAAGCACGGAGTATGAAATTTTGCGAAAGCGGTGAAAAGCAGATGCTCAGCGGGAAGGTGACCATGCTGTAACAGCCGTGCCGTGTCTGTGACTGATCGTGCCATGTGCACAAGTTTCTCGGAGCTGTCAGACAATGATAGCTGCGATTCGGACGCATTTGGAGGCCAACTAGAAACACCATTCCTCTTCAATGAAGTAGAACACACCTGCTTAGTTATGTTTTCTCCTGGTTGCACATTCCACCACTAGATGGCACCACCTGTCCAGGCAGCTCAAGTATGTGGCTGCTGCGATCGCGTAAAATGCTAACTCTAAGAAGTCTGCGAACAAACTAAAGCTGTTTTGATATTACTATGAGAAGAATGCACAAGTTTGTGGATAGTGGCATTTGACATTGTGCCGTTACGGTCGATGAAATTTTATACAAGCCAAGTACGAGCCACCTTTCGCGTGACGCGCAGCTTCCTGTATACGGATAGGCTCGGTCACAGTGGACGGAAGTGTTTCCGTACAATAATGTTTGTCTGCATGCACTCTTTAGTCGCTACAGTGTTACCATACTTTTTGTGCGGTTAACCGGCACTGCGAACTAAAACACTCTAGTACAGAGACAAAGGGTAATTGTTAGCTGTGAACGTTTCGTGACTGTTAAAGGTAATCATGTACCGCCCATAGCACAAAGCCACTTGCCACCCATCACACGCACGCCCACAAGGAACTGAAATTCACACGCCCAACCAACCAAGCGCTGGCTGAACATACACAATCATTGCATCGTTGACAGGAGATGCCTTAGTGGCACATTGGTTCCGTCCTGATGTCACGCACACAATGTTGCCAATAATTGTGGGAAAGCAGGTGGGAGAGTCAGGAACAATCAATAAAATTAATTTGTAAAGAATCTGCACATCTCTCCAGCCTGTAATTTGGCATAAATGATGGAAACATGCAAAGTAACGTGCCCAGCAAATTTTATCGTGATCCATTGACCTTGAAAAATCGCTGGAGTTTGCCTTTAAAAAGTGGACTCAGGTTCCCACTCCTTTTGGTGCTCTGAAGATTTGTGCAGATGGGTAGGCATAACTTTATTCAAAATGTAATTCCCAGCAGCACAGTTTATCAACACACCACGTGCCATTTGTGTCAAGAAGCACCTGTAAACACCACCACAGCTTTTAAACAACTGTAAGAGACATTACTGACTACGGAAACAGATAACAAACCCTCACATACCATTTTTGTACATTTTGGTCATCTGCCCCAACACGTTGCGTAAGGATCTGTTCGTTTAGTATGCACAAGCCAATTGAAACTACAAATCTAATGTTCGCACCCCTCCAAAAATATCAGACCCTCCAAAAATATCGGACCACAAGTTAATACTGGTCACTTGTAAACTTGCTAATTGCACACAACATCCCAAAACAGTTACGAAAACGGTAAAAGATATAGCAAAGGCTGACGATCAGTCTGTTCTTGATGTATTGTGGTAGCTACTAGACCAGGAACCCCACAATGATGTCATTTCTCTGTGGCTATCCTTTAAGCACGCTGTACAGCACTGTTTAGAATCCTTTGTTCCTGACCGCCACATTAAAACAATGAGGTTAAACCCTTGGATAACCCGCGACATTCTACACATTAAGCTAAAACTAAAGCGAGCCAAAAAGAAATCAAACAGAAATCCCGACGTGATTGAACAACTTCAAGTTAAACTTTCTTGCGCGCTAACTGCATCTCGAGATAGATATTTTTCATTCGACCTTACCAAGTTTCCTAAAGAATAATCCAGAAAAATTTTGGCAATACTTAGGAAATAATGCTCCAAATTTAGAGAAATTAAGAGAGAAAGACTTTAGTAGTTACGGACTTGACAGAAATTTCCAACATAATGAATGATTATTTTCACTCCGTGTTTTCTTCAAAAGACGCCACAAATCTTGAACTTAAGAAAGGGAAAATAGACATCCACCCAGCAGCACAGCAGCACCCATTCAAGACATTGCTTCATTTGTGTCCCTGTGCATTCTTGTGTGTTTTTTTTTTCCTGTATTTTGTTATATTTTTATTTATGCATCATCCATTGTTTATTCCTGTAAAATTTTGATTATTTCTTTGAATTTTTTTTATGTTTTCATATTGTTCTGTTTCCCTCCTGCCAGGTCTTGAATGATCGTAGTATGTTCTAAATAAAAAAATTTAAAAATGTGTTGATAATAATAATTGTTGGGGTTTAAAGTCCCATAACCACGATATGATTATGAGGGATGCCATAGAGGAAGGCCCCGGAAATTTTGACCAGCTGGGGTTCTTTTAATATGTACCGTAAATCTAAGAATTTTCACCTCCACCAAAAATGTGGCCGCAGTTGCTGGAATTTGATCCTGTGACCTTCAGGTCAGCAGTCAAGCATCATAACCACTATACCACCGTGGAGGGTCTAGAAATCTGTTAACATTTAGGTTATTTACATGACTACATACCACACATGGAAGGCAAAGCCTTACCTGCAGGAGAAGTAGTGTGCAGTAAGCGACAAATGGCATAATCTCTTTCTTGGTAGAAGACATGCCTTGCGTACGAAAGCTGCCTTGCATAAGGGGCAGGCTGGCACCTGCCACCAATGGGCCAGCAAAAGTGTTCAACAGCACTTTTATAGCACCCAGGGTCATGGGTGGCTGATCAATAGGTGCACCCACAAATGCCGCTTTCCAATGGATTGTTGAGAAGCTTGTCTGATGGCCTGTGCTAAAGAATCCCAGCTGGCCTACCAGCAACCAGCACAGCAATGGTCCACACATGTCTAAAATGAAAGAGAAGCGGATACTTGGCTTGCATGCCCCATAGAGACTGGCTTCCACAGACCACAAAGGTAAGGAAAACATTATGAGGCCTACAAAGAACACTATAAAAGAATTCAGGCTAGACTAGTGCTTCCAATATCAAACACTAGGCGACTTTTAAAGCCATAGGTTGGATATTAAAGAAAGAACAAAATACTTAAGAAATGCAGCGGTAACAGACATGTGGCAATGCTACCACTAAAAAAAAAAAAGGCTGTCCCTATGACATCACAGTTTCTGGACCCCATCAATGTGACTAACAACTGATCACAGACATAGCAAAAAAAATGAAAGACTGAAAAGAATGAAAAAAAAAAGTAGACTCACACTATATAAAAAAAATACACCAACTTTCACAACATAGTGCTGTTGACTGAGGGCCAATGTTAGCAAAAAAAAAAGGCCATGAAACTTGCCACACCAAACAATACCACCATTACTACTGCAGTTTTTGTGCTACATAAACCAAAAAAGGGAAAGATCCAGTCTACAACATGAATTTCCTTCACTAATCATATAACCTTCTTTCATAAGAACACAGTCTAAGAAATCTAATCTACAATGGTAGCTTTAATGCAAATGAATTAGGAATTACTTTAGGCGAGTATTAAATGAAATGCAACAAAGATTAACTCTCACATGTTACAGAAAATCTTATTTCGAGAAGTATCTTTTACAACATGTACTGCAATACATTATAATCTGTAAAGTAATCACTGGTGTTCCAAATAAAAGTGCGCACGCATGCACATGCATGCATGCGCATGAAAACGCACGCACACACACACGCAGACACACACACACAAAATCTGAAATGTAACAAAAGCTGAATATATACAGAACATTCTGATTAAAATAAACTCAATGATTGGAGCGGTGAACATATGTTTAAAAAAAGAACTGATAGCCAATATTGATGAGTGCCCAAAGATCTGTGACACATTCTAATATAAGTGAAGCAATATTAAAAACAAAAGGTAGACATGAAAAGATGCCTTTATTGAATTTGCATGACGTAAAAATGTTAGTTTATGCACTCTTAGTTAAAATATTGAGTATTTACCTGTCTCTTGCCAGCACTGTGCCAATTGTGAGCTGCAATAAAACCTGAAGCTTGATCTACCTTGCTTTAAAAACTCTTCACAACTCTAATGCTGCAAAACGTGCACCAATGTATTCAGGACATTATCAATTTGCAACATGCATAAAAAATTTTGGTCCTCGCATCTACCTAGTGGGCATGATTATCAATCTGTGGAGGCACATCACAAGCCTCCTCTACTCTTACTGGATGGACCTGTTACTGGGCCACACAGCAGCTATCGGGGGCAAGTGTGAAAGTTTGTTTTAACCAAATTAAAGGATTAAGCAGATCCCTTGCAGGTTAGGCCTGCGTGATACACATGCATGCTGCTGCTCCCAGTTTTAGCACCATCACATCAATGAAATAAACTGTGCTACAGAAAAACAACAAAAAAACACCCTGCTTTCATAATGACCATAATCTCTGAACTAATGCATATCTCCGGTTGTGAACCCATCGAGATCCTGGACTAAAAAGTGTACTGAAGAGCATCTGTAAGGTACACTTACCACTCGGAGGTAGCGAAGACCACAGGTGTGAAAGTCCCCACAGGGCAGCAACCATCATGCAAAGTGGCACGGCATAGCTTTCACCAGCCAGCGTCAAAAGGAACAGCAAAGCAGATGCAGGCAGCAGGCTGACATTCCCCATAGGTGAGCGGGGCACAGCCCAGCCAAGCAATGCCAAAGCTATGCTCACTAGCATGGCTGTGTTTGGAAGCAGCTCCTGAGTTGGGAGACAAAAGAGCTTGAGAAATTCATAACTCTGCACTACATTAGAAATAATTCCCAATCAAACTTGGATATCAGTTAACGAGCTGCCGAGATGGGCAAGTTGGAAAAGCTCAGTCATGATGGTGACAAGCACACTAAACGAACCAGGAACAAAACCAAAAAAAAACCTGATCACTTATTAGTTTTGTACCCGATTTGTTTAGTGTGTGACCTACCATCATGACAGACAAATATATTCGGGAGAAAAAAAATTAAATAAAAAATGACAGGCAATTACCAAATACCATTTTATTATACTTAAACAAACATAATAAAAAAGTAACATGGGGACCAACCGATAAAATAAATGTTTATTATTCTATGCACATAACACCACTCATAACTAGAAATCATGTACTGAGCAGCTTGTGAATGAGAAACAACTGAAAAAACATGCATGTTGCATCAGCTATGGTAAGAAAATAGGAAGATCATGTCACTAGATGGATGTGTTGTGCTATGTTAGTGCTGAAGAATCAGAGTGTAATGCGACAGCATTGCAAATCAGTATAAAGGGATACAAACGTGATTAGAATAGCATTGCCCAAACCAATTCATCTGAGCCAACAGTCTGCTAGAAGGTGAGGCATCACTAATGAATGAATGAAAATTATTGCACAGAATTCAGCTGTTCGACCTGTAGACTCATGAGCAGCTGCCTCTAAGCAGAAACAACAGTTCTTTCAGTGCAACATAACTTGATTTGGTGACAATTTGCAGCTCTCTTTCTCCCTCTAGAATACAAGAAGTTATCTTTTATAGATGAACAGAAGTGAATTTTAAGTGTGGTTCAATGTCCTCTTACATTTCTCCCCCAAAGGATTAATAAGGCTCAAAGTAACTTGTGGGTTATTTTCTTCACATTTAAATCATAATTGCTACAAATAATATCCCCTATGCTTTTTTTTTTTTGGCTTTCTTGTCTGTTAGTTCTAATTAATGTTGTGTCTAGCAAAGAACGAGCCCTTAAAAAATTTCCCTTCTTTTATTCATTAATAGTGAGGGTCTCATACTGGCAGAATAGATGCCTTCAGGCAGCATGTGAGGGATTATTGGTCAGCTGCCAGCTCATAAAAAGGTCATGTGCTTTGTGACGCCACCAGGCAGAAAAAGAGAGTTCCACGCTTTCTGTCAAGGCTACTAGTGGCGCTGACTTTAAATGCACATATTTACCCCATAAAGTGAATGGGAGGATGACCGCCGCCGAAGCTCAATTGGTAGAGCATCGGACATGTTATTCGAAGGTTGCAGGTTCTGTCCCTGCTGGCGGCAAGTTAGTTTTTCATCCACTTTACTTTCCTGACATTTACATCATAATTACTACAAATAACATCCCCTATACATTTTTGGCTTTCTTGTCTGTTAGCTCTAGGTAATGTTGTGTCTAGCAAAGAAAAAACGAGCCGTCAAAAAAATTCCCCTTCTCTCGTGGGTCATAAGTGCTCATAGGGAGATCCGACATGGTGGCAGTGCAGCCCTGGCAGTATATAGTACCTATACTATCAACGTACTATACCGTATGTGCCAAAAATGGTCCGCTGCAGAAAATGGCAGCGAAGTGCTGCAAACAAAACTTACTTTTTTTTTTCAGAAGCTTAAGCACAATTAATGCAAATAGCTGCCATAGCTATTCAGTATTAACTATAATATAATGCTACTTCTTGCTCTCGACATAACAAATACTTAAAAGTAGCAGTGTTGGCACTGCACTTCATTCTTGTTCAAATGCATCACATTTACACATTGGCATGGTCCTTCTGACAATTGAAAGATCAGTGAACTTCGGTCAAGAGAGAATCAATCTTTTGCAGGAGACCTTTTGCTAGGAAACATTGCTGGCAGGCGGCAAAAAACGCTGCTAAACGAACGACACACCGAAACGCTATTATTTTCTGTTCGTTCAAAGTGAATTGTGAAGCTTAACTAGCAGTGTCGCTCACGGCACACTATGCAGCAAAAAATCAGCATTTTCCGTTGCGGAGGCCTGCCAGCCAGTGATTACGACTTCAGGACATAAGTGTTGTAAATGCCTCAGAAAGCACCGTCGAGAGAACAGAATGAACAGAAATATTTTCTTAAATACAGCCCTCAACCTGAATTTGTTTACGTAAACACTTTTTTAGGGTGGTGCTGAAAATGCATGAAATGGCTCTTAAATGGAATGAACACAAACTGGGTAAGTCCTCATGACCACAAAGGGTTAAATGAACGTGTTTATGCTATAGTTTAGGTTGGCTTGTTTTCTAAATATTTTTTTTCTTCATTAAAGTTTGTTTAAGATTCTTTACGTGTTTTTCTTAACATATGATTTGTTTGTGCTCTTTCACCATACTTGGGCCTCATGCCAAAAAGCATCAAATATTCATCAACATCTGGCTTGTTTTCTTCAGAGCATCAGATAATTCTCAGTGCAAAAATATTAAATAATAAATTTTAAGTGATTTCAAGAAAGAAAAAAAATAAACAGTGAATTTGTGGCAAAAAGATAAGCCTTAAAAGTTTGCCCAATGAAGTGTGGAAATAGACAGGGTTCTTGAAAATGCGGAACCCTATCTACAGTGTATTCTGGCATCACAAGCACGCATACACGCATGACATGCATGTAAAGTCTAACCCACTTATAACAATACTCAAGTGTCATGAAAATTCCATTGCTATCACCGATAATTGCTATAAACTATGCTTGTGCGAATATTCGAGCACTTCAAATATTCGAATTTGCTTCGATTAGAATTTAAATTATTGGAAATTTCGAGAAATGGACGAATATGTGAATATTAGTCCGTATGTAACCCCCCTGTAAAGGTGGTTTCACTGCAGTAGAGAGGTGCGACAGTATGAATGCACCTATCCAGGGAAAATCCGCACTGCCGCGAAGCCCCACTTTAAGGTTAAATGAACATATTACCCTCACATCGATTCAACATTTTTTAAGTTTAAGAGCTTGTTATACCAGCTTATATGATATGTTCTGAGTATGCTAAATTTTAAAACATAACATATTTTACAGCTTATCACTTGCATTCTACCTAAAGTAAAATCCTGCTACTATTCAAAGTTGCTTCCGCCTCCTTTTTGAACCAAAAAGAATGACATTTGCAAATATCTTGTTTCAATTTTATTTAAAAAAATA
This sequence comes from Rhipicephalus appendiculatus, assembly GCA_030522465.1. Taxonomy (NCBI): domain Eukaryota; kingdom Metazoa; phylum Arthropoda; class Arachnida; order Ixodida; family Ixodidae; genus Rhipicephalus; species Rhipicephalus appendiculatus. The sequence goes on from JALIZH010025613.1 coordinate 631,420, forward strand.
TTGTGCAGGTTAGTTGGGTCATGACAAATATGCTCATTTTTCTTTATAATATGTAGTATACACTATTCGAATTTGATTCGAAATTATTCGACCAAATCCCTATTCGGTTCGAATTTGCTTCGAAACTAAAATTTACTATTCGCACAGGCCTACTATAAGCAGATTGCACATAAAGTAAAATAGGGGGATGGCAGGCTGTCGTGAGAAAACTATAATATCGGATGGGATATGCCAACAGACATCAGTGATATGGATGACTATGCTGCCAATTTTTCGGACATGCTCGAAAGTTCGGACGCTTTCACAGCTCTGGCACAAGTCCCATAGAGTCAATGTATGAGAACGTCTGAAGTTTTGGACTCTGAAACTCTCCGAAGTCTCAGCTTTTTACTCATATCTCATGTCCGAAAGTGCATTAACAGAAGCCACCGCCGCTCCCACACTGTAGCAGATTTCAATAGTCAGCTTTGCCTCAATGTCATGTCGCTATGCGGTAAAGCATACCATAAATCTAAGGGGGGCACGCATGCCTGACAATACCAAGAAGGCTACAAAACAGGTTGCATAGTATTGTATGAGTGAGCGGTAGACGATGGCGTTTTGGGCAGGGGTTAAGCAGCTTGAATTTCTCAAGGGTTCTTATGTGGGGTAGTTGGTTCATGAACATTGTGGCAAAAACAGCGCAAAAACAGCGTTGCGTCCTGTATGTTCTTGTGTCCTGTATGAAACTAACTATGTACTGCGCACAACTCTGCACGCTCAAATGACATGGCACCAGCACAACACATCTGTCATACTAAGCACTGTGGTCACCAAGTAGCCTGCTTTTCTGTACATTTTATCCTGCTATGATTGTCCAAAGTTAAGCCATGGCTTATTCACATGGAAACACTGTGACCATGGAGCAAGAAAATACAGGACGAGAAATCAACTTATCTCTGCAGTGTTGCGAGAAGCCACAATTGCTCCAAGCATCAGAGCCAACCGACATGATGGGACCTACTGATTTTGTAATGACAGCAGCAGACACTCGTGCTTCGTGCCACAACGCACTGAAAGTTTAGGCCTCCCCTCCCAACTTCTGTAAATAAGACAGTATGAGGATGCCCGCATGTGGTGGTGACAGTGTAAAGTTCACCCATCCGCACATTCTTTCCCCATGGCCATGATTGAAGAGCAAAGTGTACCTGGTGGGAGCCGAGCACATTCTGGATGGTGGCAGGCGGCTTGAGCTGAACAAACCAGTGTGCCAGCAAAGCACCAGTGGCGACCATTAGGCCCACCCTTGCCAAAGCGCCAGCGAGGCCAGCGGAAGACCGTGGTGGCCAAGCACACCAAGTGAGCAGTATGGCACAGCCACTTGCTGCCAAAACTCGCTCAAGGCCCCACGACTGAGGCTCTGAGGGGTTTTTCTGTAGCAGGCTCTCCTCACATGGCTGACCCAGGTGCTCTTCACGGCAGCGCCAGAACAGCGCTGAAAGCCTGCACACAAAAGTCCATAGGCTTGCTCTGTTCATGCAGCTTTGTAACAAAGTCAAGTGGTCTCAGAATAAATACAAAAACTGATGACAGTAAATGTACCAATTTTATTGAATCCTGAGGTTGTTAGTAAGGATTAGTGAACTCATTAGAGTAACTGCATGCATGCTGTCATAAAATACTCTACTCTTGATGATTAAATTAATGTGCACAGCTCAAGAACGTGCAGCACCATTTGTTTTGGTGAAAGATCGATGCGTTTTCTCTTAGGCAATAACCAAAAAAATAAAAAAGGCACCTACTGCTACTCTGGCATACCCTAAGATAGCATACAGCAAAGTACAATAGCACATCACCAATAGCACTTTGGCTAACAAGGCTGCAGTTCCATTAGCCATATTTTTATCCCAAATCCCAAACACCCGGAACAATGCATGCCAAAAAGAGCTGAAGCTATTTGCATTTTCCCTTTGACCAAACCAAAAAAAGTGTGATTTATAACTTTCTTAACTTTTTTCAGCTTTCCTTCAACCCTATGAGTGCCAAAAAAAAAGGTGCTACTGGCACTACTTTCTTTTTTCTTTTTTTTCAGAAGACAACTGCACAGATTCACCATTTGTTGCAGTTCTGCCAAGGAATGTAAACTACTAAGAGAAAATTCCCACTGCAATAATATCTGGGGTTTTACGTCCCAAAACCACGATATGATTATGAGGGACGCCATAGTGGAGGGCTCCGGAAATTTCGACCATCTGGTGTTCTTTAACGTGCACTGACATCACACAGTACACGGGCCTCTACCATTTCGCCTCCACCAAAATGCGACCGCCGCGGCCGGGATCGAACCCGCGACCTTCGGTTCAGCAGCCGAGCCCCTTAGCCACTGATCCACCGTGGTGGACAAGAATTTCCCACTGCAAAGCTACAAACTGACCAAACATATGTTGGCTTATGGCCATTAAGATCTAAAGCCACTGCTTCAATTCTTACATAAGACGAACTCCCGCACACTTTTGGTTAACTACTACTCATGCCACAGGGCATAATGTTCAAATTAAGAAAGAGAAAGCAAGAGAAAAACTTAAGGACGTCGTAGGATAGTAGTGAGAACTGAGTGGCATTGCACCATGAGTAGTAATTAAGATGCACTTTCTCGTGTTTCTCATCCACCAGTTCGTGGTATATTATAGAAAAATAGCAGTGGTACATGATATTTGGCACCCAGTCGTTTTCTTTAGGGGTGAGCGAATATTCTAAATTTCGAATATTTTTCGAATAGTTTTTGCTATTTGATTCGATTCGCACTGGAATTTTACTATTCAAACTATTCGAACTTCCCGAAGATAAATACTGTCAACGTCCGATTGGCAGTGGCTCCTTCAAACTTTCAATATGCTTCACCCCGTCACACTCTCGTATTGCGGCAAAGCTGCCTTTCAGGCTCTGCTATGGTGGCAAATGTATTGACTCAAGAAAACGCTGGTTCCAACATGGAGATAATAGATGTGGTAGAGGTGGGTGCTCAATTAATGCTGTTTTGGACCTTAAATTTAGCCAGAAGTCTGAGAAATCGGACGCCAAAAATTTTTAGCGTCCCAAAATTTCAGGTGTTCCTATATATTGACGTCCACAAGGCAGATTTGGAACCCCGGACTCGAAGGGAGTCCACCACATCAGTTGGGCTTCCACAGAAGTTGAAAGAGGAGAAGAGGCTGAGGACATGGCATCTTTGCCTTTCACATGTAAAGTGTTGTCGGCAACACTTTGGTTGCACCAAATCATGTGCATAAATACAATTCGGCCTCTGCATTGCCTCATTCTTGATAAGACAACTATGAAACACCACCCCACCAGTGCTTCATTAACATAGCCAGAAGAAACACTTTCATGTTGCTGTCTCATAAGAATACGCCTAGGAATTCTCTCCAACGTTTTTCTCTGCAATTTCACCTCAAAATATTCTAAAAATATTCTAGAAATATTCGAAAAATATTCTATTCGATTCGCACTCACACTTCAATATTCGAATTCGCTTCACACTCAAAATTTTGCTATTCGCACAGCTCTACTTTTCTCTCATGGTACAACAAATATCTTAGTGTAATATAGTCATATTCGAAAAATATTCTATTCGATTCGCACTCACACTTCAATATTCAAATTCGCTTCGCACTCAAAATTTTGCTATTCGCACAGCTCTACTTTTCTCTCATGGTACAACAAATATCTTAGTGTAATATAGTTAAACCTCAGCAGAGTGATGACAGATATAACAGAGTGAACTTAAGATGTTCCTGCAGAGATATATGTGATCAATGAATATATATATGCCTTATCACTGATAAAGATATAATGAGCGTGTGTTCGTGTCAGACACAATTTCCGAATGAGTTTTGACTGTACTCAAATATCATATTGTTTGAAATATTAAATCTATTCAGGCATGCAAAAAAAGGAGTCATATTTTTGGTAAGCCTTTAAGAGCCAAGAAACATCATTTTCATGCTGCTGTAAAAATATGTGATTAAACACAGCATGTGAACTGCAGTGACTGAAGCATACCTTGTAGCAGTCAGTATGCTCACCAGGCACAAAATCAAGGCACGGCCCCGACTAGTGCTCAACGTGACAGGGCCTTTGCAAAAGATGGATGCAGCCAGCAATGTTTGAAAGAGGTACAGAGACACCTGCAACAAATTTAGCACATGCTTTGCCATATTCAGACAAAAAGTGGCATCATAAAATGTTTTTTTTTTTCTGCATGTTGCCCTCCTCAAAAGTTTTCTTTCCCTTGCTAAATAACCTTACAGAGAAAAAAAGGTGCGACAGTTAATTCAGTGCTGAAGAAACAAAAAAAGCTGACGGATGGATCAGCTTTGACTAAGCATGAACTATTGTGCGCTAATACAGTTAACCCAACTTTCACATTGGTTGTCTTGGCTTATCAAGTTTGTGCTTCCAAGCGCATGGCATGCACTCTGGCCGTCAAGTCCTCATAGCTTGCATGTTGGTGTGTATGCCGCATTGCCTGTTTGGGAGTTACACAGCACGTGTGTTTCTTGTGATACTATCGACAAGAGCATTGTCAGGGCGCTCTCTGTGCAGGAGTTTCCTTTGCATGTTCATGACATTTCCTCAATCTGCCTGCTTCCGACCACTTCTGTGATTCAGCTAGAATGACAGGATTGGCCAACACATTCTCACATTGTCGTTTCAGGCGTAGTTGCGTATTTTCCACCGAGCCCAGCGCTCTGCGTCGACCAACCCAGATGGATTCAGAACCCGATGCATTGCCCATCTCTAAAGAAGTGCGACAAAACTCATTCTGACATGCTGCTAAACTATGAGTGAGACGAGGAGAAATGTGTGCCGCAGCATCTGAGCATGGCTTCTTATTGGCTGCAGCTGTCGTATGGCACACACTCTGATTGCTTGCACTGTGCAAGGCTGGAGCACATAATCGGCTAAAGGTGGCGTATCTCCTCCAACACATGATGCACCTACCACTTGCTTCCACTCCACTGGATGCTGCTGTTGGTTCTTCATGCTCCAGCAGAGTATGGACAGACCAATATACAGTAGATTCTCAGTAAGCTGAAAATCTCTTAAACAGAACTGCTGTTTAAATGGAACACCTGCCTCTAACATGATTGGTTTTGTACTTGAATTCTTCACCCCTGTTCACCTCTCGGTAAACAAAACTCATGTTAAACGGAGCACGTTCTCCTGGTCCCTTCAGATTCCATTTAACGAGAGTCTACTGTAATGGCTTTTCACCAGACAAGAAGCCCTAGTGCTGGTTGGACGAAAAAAAAGTCATGTACCATACAGAACAAGAACCTCAACAGGTTCCCCTAAAGAGCAGGATTGGCAGCTAGGACGCACAGTAGAAAATAAAGACATTTTCACATCTTGTAACTAGCTAGCAGGCAAAATACCAGTCTATTTTGGCCTGCTAGCTTTTCCTCTTTTGACATTTAAGGGTACTACATAACATGCGATTTCAACTTCCTTCACTAATTCTAAAAGCAGTGGTTCCTCAATTCTGACTTCCTGGGATTGCTCTTTTTTTTTTTTCAGTTTCAGTTTCTTTATTGGTTACATATGCATCAGTTAACTACATAATACTTGTATACAGATGAGGGTCCCAGAGTATAAATACTGAAAACGGGACACAACACTTTTACTAGGCTTGTGCGAATATTCGAATGCTTCGAATATTTCGAACGAATATTGCAGTATTCGAATTCGCTTCGGTTCGCATTTAAATTATTGAAAATTTCGAAGAATTCGAAACGAACGAATAGATGCATATTAGTCCGCATGTAACCCCCTGTAAAGGTGGGTTTCACTGCAGTGGAGGGGTGCTAAGCCGTGAAAGCATCCTATCCAGGTATATATTAGTCCGCATGTAACCCCCTGTAAAGGTGGTTTCACTGCAGTGAAGTGGTACTAAGCCGTGAAAATACGTATCCAGGGGAAATCCGCACTGCCGCGAAGCCCCACTTCACGGTTAAATAACGATATTACCCTCACATCGATTCATTTTTTAAGTTTAAATGCTTGTTATATCGGCTTATATGCTCCAAGTATAGTAAATTTTAAAACGTAACGTATTTTACAGGTTATCACTTGCATTCTTCTGAAAGTCAAATCCTACTACTATTCAGAGTTGCTTCCACTTCCTTTGAAGCAGAAAGAATGGCATTTGTACATGCTTTGTTTTAATTGAAGAAAATATTGCGCAGGCTAGCGGGGTCATGTCAAATATGCCCATTTTTTTTTTATAATATATGATATAAGCTATTCGAATTTGATTCGAAATTATTCGACCAGAATCGCTATTCTCTTCGAATTCGCTTCGGACTTAAAATTCGCTATTCGCACAAGCCTATCTTTTACGTATCCTGCAGACTTAAACATGGTAACACTGCCCATGAAGTACTATAGTAGCATCTCCTGCATACTATAATCATATGAAACCTTATAAAATCACTAACCTTGTGTTCAGCTACGGCAAAGCTGTTGGAGAATGGCATAAGAAGCCAACAAACAGCACAAACACTTGTAGGACTCTTCAGTATATCAGATGCACTTCCTTCTCCAAGTTGATAACAGCAGCAGTATAGCAGCAAAAGTGATCCAAGTACACCCATTGCTAGGCCAGTATACATACGAGGGATGTCGAATGTGGCCCAGACCTAAAGCACAAATATAGAAATTTAGTGAGCACATAAAATGGGTAAATTAAGGCCATGGCAGCTACACTCTAGTGGTAGCAGAGTGCAAAAACCCCTTTGTATTGGCACAGGTTAAAAGTGCCAAGTGGTCAAAAGTAATCTAAATACAGCATCCCTTTAGACATAGCAAAGCTCAGGATACTAACACCATCAATTATGTTCAAATAAAGGCAGTCAGAGAGGTGCTTTGACTATTCTAGTGCACTAAATGTTTTTATATAATGCACTGGAATCATTCTATACATTGAGACCAAGGTCACTACAATGTAAGGCTATTGCAATTGATTTCTATTTCATATGCACTGCTAGGGCTCCATTGTTCAATTAAAATTTTTCTGTATATGTCCACTTCACCTGCCTGTCACACTATATATGACAAAAATACTTTTTTAGACTTCCATCCCTGACTTGAGAAAGCAAAGGCAAATAGTAAATTTCAGGGAAAGTCTGCACCTCCCGAGTTTCACCGGCTCAAGCCAATAAAGGGATAAGCGTATATAAAATGATGCCCAAAGTGCATGTTTTGGAAAAAAGAAAGCCAACGGGAAGAAAAATTTGAAAAAAAGAAATGTGAGGCACAGACTCACAGTAGCAAAGCACCCTACCTCCAAATAAAATGCACACACTGCTTTCACACGATTAGAATGACCACAGCAAAAAAAAAACATGTTATTTTCAAATCTGTGCCTTTGCCATCATTGGCCCTCTGGCATTGGTCAAAATTTTTCATGCTGCACCCACTTTGCCTCTCTGTCGCATGACATCACAAAACCATGAAAACTTACCCCATTAAAGTGATGCATGTGCATTAAACATGACTTATCAACAAAACAAAGTTTTTTAGAATAGCCAGAGAGTGCCCTATTTTGAAAGGAATGGAAGATGATCACCTGCCGATCACTGGTGTTGGCTGCTTGAAGCCACCAGCTAAAATGGATTGTTTCTTCACATATAATTACAATTTCACATGGCATTGTAACTTTGTTGAGCCCTTTCAGCCCATATACAACATTGCTCCGCCAACTCTTCTCTGCTGAGAATTCTCTTTAGAAGAATTTACGACTCCTTAAAAGTTTTTTTCTAACTAATACTACCATATGGCTTAATTTTTTTTATGACATAAAATGTTTCACTAGCTTGATTAAAACACAACACTGACTATGCAAAGATTGCAAGGCAAGATATAATTATTTATTATTATATAAACATATGTATGTAAATCTATGTACTAAATGAAAAAGAAAAGAAAAAAAAAAACCTTTGACAACCTTTGCTCATCAAAAGCCATTAAAAAGAATGACAAAATACAGGGGTGTGCGAATATTCAAAATTTCGAATATTTTTCGAATAGTGTTTGCTATTCGATTCGATTCGCACTGGAATTTTACTATTCGAACTATTCGAACCTTTCAAAGACAGATACAGTCAACAACCGAATGAAAGTGACCCCTACAAATTTTCAATATGCTTCACCTCATCACACTCATATTGCGGCAAAGCTGCCTTTCAGGCTCTGCTACGGGCGCAAATGTATTGACTCAAGAAAACGCTGGTTCCAACTTGGAGATGATAGATGTGGCAGAGGTGGGGGCTCAATTAATGCTGTTTTGGACCTGAAAAATTGGACGTCGAAGATTTTTAGCACCCAAAATTTCAGATGTTCTTATATATTGACGTCTACAAGGCAGATTTGGAAACCCGGACTTGAAGGGAGCACACCCTTGTATGCCACATCAGTTGGGCTTCCACAGAACTTGAAAGAGGAGGAGAGGCTGAGGACATAGCATCTTTGCCGTTCACATGTAAAGTGTTGTCGGCAACACTTTGGTTGCGCCAAGTCATGTGCATAAATACAATTCGGCCTCTGCATTGCCTCAGTCTTGATAAGACAACTATGAAACACAACCCCACCAGTGCTTCATCAACCTAGCGAGAAGAAACACTTTCATGTTGCTATCTTATAAGAATATGCTTAGAAATCCTCTTCCAACTTTTTTTTTCTGCAATTTCGCTTCGAAGTATTTGAAAGATATTCGAGAAACATTCAAAAAGCATTCTATTCAATTCGCACTCAACACTTCAATATTCGAATTCGCTTCGCACCCAAAATTTTGCTATTCGCATAGCTCTTCAAAATACCCATAAAAAGGCCAGTTCATGAGACAAACCGTGGTCGTCAAGAATCACTAGAGGGTTAATGCCTCACTGTAAAAGTGCTGCTATCATCGAAAAGCCACCACAAGCTAAGCAACAAGAAGTAGCAGACCAATTGGAGATGCTGGTGTTGATTTACTTTTGCTTAAAATCACCACAAGAATAGCCCCGCTAAAACATTCTCCACCTTGTCAGCCAGTGAGGTACAGAAAATGTGTTGGAGAAGGCAATGTGTATGCCGTTTCAAACCAAACAAAAGGGGCCTCAGCAGGCTTTTTACAGTGTTCACACAACAGTGAACTACTACAACATTACTCAATCCTGCACAAGGTAGAAATTTACCAGAAAATGTAAAATCCCATTTCTGGCAGTTTAGTGTGAGTTGAGTGCAGTTTCTATGAGCTAATGCCAGGATAAATAAATAGGAACTGTTTGGAAGTCATAAAAAAAAAAAGTTGACACATGTTAGCTGTACCATCAGCATAAATCAAAATGTGAACATCAAAATGTCTGAAAACAATGTATTTTGCACATCATTAGGTGGGAGAGCAATGTTTAATCAATCCGTAGTCAGCTCCTAGGCATGGTGTGGTGACTAATACTTATTTAAGAGCCACAATCCAACCCCTGTTATGAGTGTAGGTGAGCTAGAATATGCAAGATAGTATATTCTCGCCTGCCATGACGAGCCCACATCCGGTCACTTAGGTGCTTCACGAACCCTCGCCAGAGTTCAACAGGCGTACTACTGGCCCAAACTTCCTACGTACGTCATATTAGTTGGTTCAAACTTGTTTGCATTTGAATTTATGTCAATGGTAACCAGAAGGTAAATATAAACCAGCCTAGACAATTAAGTTTCACTCTTTTGGAACTCTGCATGTTTTTACGAAGATAAATCTGTGTTAGCATACACTGCTATAGAAAATAATGGTTAAATTTCTTTACTCGAATTTGATGTCCTAACTTCATGTGAAATATTTCCGGGTCTTTTTCCTGTACTTCAATTGCATATTTCACAGAAAGAGGTCTACAAAGGCTATCAGGTTGTTTAACAGATTGTCTCATATTTTTTTATGCAATCTAATCAGTTTTTAATTGCTCAATAGCTGACTAGTTTAGGCTAGCCAATCTATTTGCCATGGGGAGCTAGTGCAAGAACTCCAAGATGGTTTCTATTCTAGCCTTTTAGCATGCAAAAAACACAGGAGGATTGCTGTACATGAAGATAAAGCTTAAAGGGCCCTTAAACCACCCAGAGGTCGAAATTTAGTTGTGGTGGGGAAGATGTGCACGAGACTACAATGAACACGTAGCCGTGAGAATTTTTCGAAACACAGCCGTAATAGCGGAGTTTGATGATCGAAACGCGGCGATCGCTCATTTCGCTCTTTCCTTCACTACCCTCCGCTGGTCTCCTCTCCCAAAAACCGCTTTGCCCTCCTCGCTCTGGACAACACCACGAAGAACAAGGATAGCGGGCAGCTGCTTGCCGACTAACCAGAAGCCATAGGTTCTTGTTCGACCAATCGCAGCAGGACTTGCGCTCCGCATCACAGATTCAACTTCGTGACGTCACACACGTCACTACGGAGGCCGGAAGGGCCGGAAAGGAGGAGGGAATGTTTCTTGAAATTTGTGGTGCACCCGCAGGCTTGTAGCACTGCCACGTGAGGCATCGTTAATCGTGACAGCATTCTGCACACAATGCATGTGTTCACTTGAAATGTTTGAAAAAATATTCCAACTGTTTTAAAGCACCTATGTTTTCTTTGTGGTTTGTGCAGATTGATGGTTGGGGATAATTTTAGCATAGATCTAAGCACCAATATCAAATGATTTAGCATTTTAGCCATGCGATGAAGTCACTACGTCACTGCCAACTGCATTAGCGAATAGCGGCACTTGCCAGAACTACTGTGGGCGGAAACGACGGCTGAGAGAGCAAGTTTATGATTGGATAAATGTAACATTAGAAGCAATTATTGCGTGGTATCAAAACTGAGATTGCTCGTGTATTTCGTTTTTATTTTCTGTGCTTTTTCGTTGAACCCCAAGTAGATGCCGCCGCAACAAAAAAAGATCACTACAACTACAAAGTACAACAGAGGCATTGGCTGCCATTTCGCCTCCCGATTTTTTGCCTGCGAGGGTTGGATGTCCATAAGGCTTCTATCTCTTCCCTATTTTTACTTCTGCATGTTTGCAAGCTGCCTCTTTCCACACGTGCGGTAGGCTCTTGATTGTTGTTGAAGCCGTGCAAGTAGTCCCCTTCGTTGAACTGATGTCGCTATGCCCTTGTAGTTCGTCAGGCGGCTCACCGAAGAGCCCGCGTAGGGGAGACCGTGCTTCACCGCCCTTGCCACTCTACAAATTCCCTTCTCAGAATGAGAGGAGGGAATGACATGGAATGTCGTTGTAAGGAACAGCAGACAAAGCCTCGCTTCGAAGAAGTAGCGTCCACTCAAGTTCTGACAAGTCAGGCGTCGGGCACCACGTTTGTTACTATGGCAATGACGCCAACAGTATGTTGGAAAGGTCAAGCAACAATAGTGTGTAAGCTTGCCCTATGTAGAAGCTTTCTGCTCACTTCATTGGGGCGATCTGAAACGTCACAGGGAAAGTGAATGTGGTCACGTGACCCCATGAAAATCAAGTTGGCGGTAGGCATTTTTTTTTTCTTAGAGTATTTAAAATTTTCGAGACTGAATAACTTCAGACGGCATGCCGCTATTGCTGCCGTTCTTGCTGCACTAACCTGTTCGTACTTCAGTCAACGCAAGCCACAAGTAAAAAATGGTGCGTGGAATAGTGTTGGAGGGCCCCTTTAAGGTGGTGTCACACTTTTTCACTTTTGCATTATTTAAAACACACCAACCCTTGTGTGCTCAAATGACCCTCTACTTGAAGTTTGTCCTTCTCTCTACCAAGTTGTGCACAGCACCACTTCGTGACTGCAAATGACGCTACACTTAAAGTTTAATGGTGTGTCTATGAAACACAGTGACCGCTTCTGTCAATGGCGGTGCTGCCATTGGCTTTCTCAAATCAAGGTGAAGTGTTGAGTGAAGAAATGCTCTAATTATGGCGCTAAGCCTCCCCTAAAGGTCACCTACATATAGGATACCTTTTCCAAAGTGTAGTCAACCTACATAGCTTAGCTTACCATTTTTCAGTAGTGTCTCTCTAAATAATGATTCAGCAAAAGGAAAGTTTCAATAATGTGAAAACATGTAAATTTCAGACTAATGAATATTACAGGTATGGTGACCTTGTGGGGAATTGGTCACTCATCAACAGAAATTAAATAATTAACTTCGAAACTATTAATTTTAGCAGGCTCATCATAACTGGGAAATTGAAGCACGCCCTCTTTAAAATCTATATCAGCTTTTGTATTCACAAAAATGGGAGTACTCACAGAATGCTGGAACAAATTCAGTCTCTTAGAGCATGCAAAACCAAAACTAGAAGGCTGAAGTGAGTCCATAGCTGCCTCCATCAAGGTGACAACACTGCTCACACCACCAAGAGGCAAGCAGCCAGTGCTGTGCAGCTCTATGCTGGTGATGAATGAGCCAAGCGATACTGAGTCACCACGTGTCGATTATCTACAGTTCGGTGAAGTTAGGAAAAACATCACTTCAAGTATTGCAGCCACACACTCTACAAGTTTTCATTTCACAAACTCCACGAGCTGGAATTCAGCATGCCACATTTCTGCCACATCTCATTTTTCTGGATCCATAAGTTGATGTGGTTTATACAAGGCCTCACTTACCAGTTACAATGAGTATGTCGAACTCGAGTTAGCTCTAGTTATTTTTGTTCATTAGCGACTAATTACTACACATCACCAGTCCCCACAAGGCTGTCATCACAGATGGAATATCATCAATTAAACAACCCCTTTATCAAAAATGCTATTTTTAAATATTAATTATCATAGTCACATAAAAACTCTGCACATGTTTATGTATGGTACTGTAACTGTAGCGAGCATTAGTGCATGCAATGTTGAGAACTTGCCTCATGGGCTGCATGTCTTGCATCCTGCAGGAATGCCACAGAAGCATTAATGAAATTCCTGGCTGCTTCAACACTTCCTTGCCCATGAAGGCATTGGTCCCACAGCTGTTGCAGCTTCTCCATCCTCAGTTCCGGATGCAAAGGAGTGTTAGGAACCTTGCCCAAGTAACGCGCCACCTGGACAGTAAGTCACCTTTTTTAACTGCCATCACCCTCACTACAGTCAAAACTACACGTGTATTGAATCAATTCTGTTCGTTACACGACATAATCCTCTCCAGGCAATGTTCCCTAATTGCACCACCTTGCCTTATTCAACATTAACAGGGTAAGTAACTGGGCTAAATGGCAATTCAGGGATATGATTCACAGTGCAAAAGCCACGAGGAGGACAAAAAGAAAGGCAAGAAACAAAAAAGTGACTAACAGAAGTGCTTGCTTTCAACTACCTTCTAAGTCTTCAAAAGAGTTTTCACACTAAATAATTCTGTGGCCTTATAGACCAATGCAGGTCCTATACCTTGAAAGAAACAGCAAGAAAAAATTATAAACTAGTTCATGTGATGGCAATAATGTTTATTTAGTACACAGAGATGCAAAATTTCAATCAGAAACTTTAACTCTACACTTATTCAAGTAAAACTGTCCTTTTTAAGAGTGGAACATGCAGCCATAAAGCAAATAACCATAGCAGTTCAGTTTTAGTGCTGAACAAAGACCACCAGGATTTGCATTATTTCTATGGTGTTGCCGTCCATTGCTGGGGATCCTAGGAACTGGTGGAAAGAAAAAAGAACCACTGCAACAATGCCCTGCCTGTTCTTAGCGCATGCTTGCCACTATTATCCACTCACCATAACTTTGCCATTGGCTGCTTTGTAATCAAATTGGCAGCTGAAAGTGGGCTGTACAGGCAACTGGCTACCAGGGTCAATATTAAATATAGTTCTAGTAAAAGTGTATGCAAAAGTAATGCTCTGGTTCATAGCAAAGAGGCATGGTTATGGGTACCCAAGTAGCGACATGCTTTAAGTAATGCTCTGGTTCATCGCAAAGAGGCATGGTTATGGGTACCCAAGTAGCGACATGCTTTTTATGCCTCGGAACAGCTAAAAGCTATAAATTCAGGCCTGCAAACACGCAGAATCTCGCCCGCTGAACCAAGCCATATTAAACAAATGCTCTCCAAGTGTCAGCCATCATCATGACGGAGAGGTAAATACTGGAATGCAGGTAGCTAGGGTGGTGCAAATTCCAGACAAAACAAACATGTCTCCACTGAGCTGATGCATTTACCTGTTGAACATTCAGCCAAAGTGGAAGCAGCTGCCCTGGGTCAGCGTGGTCCCCGTCAATGCCCGGAAAAGCTTTTAGCATTAGAGAGCCAAGGTTGGAATATGGAATGGGCAGGTCAAATAGCATTGCTAAAGTGGGCACAAGATCCACCTGGGCTATGGAAGGAGGATGGGAAATTTCTGTCTGTAAAAGGATGAAGCAAAAGCATCATGTAATTGCATGCTAACTGCAGCAAGGATATAAAACAAAACAAGTGTGGTTTTGCACACTGCACAGTTAACAAGAATGTACAAGTTGACCGCACTACTGCTGATAAGCAACATAGAAGTGCCACCCATATAGAATCTCTGCTGTGAAAAAGAAAATTGGTTGAAGGGACCCTTAAGCTTCGCCTTTAAGAGTTGAGCGCGATAGCGATATCCTGTCCCTAGTGCATACTTCAACCACTTAGTGCATACTATTGCATACTATGTAATGGGTAGCATGCTTTAAACCCCGAGAAATTATGCTCGTGAAATGTTTTTCGAACTTGCTATGCACCCACTATGTGGTCTTAAGGAAATACGCGCAGTAACGTGTGTGCCTTTTGTAATGGGTGGCTGGCTTTAAACCACGAAGTCGTTATGATGTTCACATATTCTGACGTCCGATCGTAATGTATGCTTGTACCACACAATATTACTGCGATATTACATGTTGTATTGTGACGCCTGTATACATGACGTGTGTGTTTGTAAAGCACGAGTTATTTTCACTGCATTTCCAAGCAGAGGAAGTTATTTTCCCAGTGTTTCCAAGCAGACGCGTTGCTGTGTGGTAGAACACCTGCTTGCCACCCAGACGGCCTGGGTTCAATCCTCACTCGGACCCAAAAATTTTTATTATTTATTTTATTTGCATCTTTCTCGATTTTTCGGTCACGGACAAGATGATTTTTCGCTCACAATCAAGGACGCCAACGCCGACACCAACGCCAGAATTTCTGCGATACAAGCTCTTTAACGCTGTTGCGTTAAAAAGCTCCTTTCAGAGACTCTCCTGAGAAAAGCTCCTTCTCACAGAGCACATTGGTGTAACTGTTTGCAAACTGGACTGTCACCATGCAATCTAAACACCACACTGTTCTGTTTGCAGTGACTACACCTGTTGAGAGGCCTTCTAAAACACATACTGCTATTTCACTAATACCACATCTGGAATACTACAATGCCCTATGCCATACTTCATGCACAATACTATTGCCCATTTAAGGCATTATTGGCACACTGGCATTCGCCTGCTCTTGTTACATCTTGTGTATCTTTACTGGTTATATATAGAACCCTTTCTTTCAGTTTTATTGCAATTAACATCAGAAACAGCCTGTATTCTACTCTATTCATGTGTTTTTATGTATATGTGATTTTTTTTCTCTAATTCGCCAGTATAAAATGTTATAACTGCTGTGGACACCAACTGGCCTTGAACTAGGTACTCAGATACATTTCTGATAATTTTTTGTTCATGCAACTTATTTTTTTAACACACTAGTCTACTCTATTGAAACAAAACAAAAAAAAGAGAAAGAACTATCAGAAAGCTTCAGTGGCATGCACACACATGTCATCTAATACCTCTCAATCTTGCGTAGTTCCACGGCAAGCTGATACTAATAATAATATCTCGGGTTTTACGTCCCAAAACCAAGATATGATTATGAGAGACGCCGTAGTGGAGGGCTCCAGAAATTTTAATGTGCACTGACATCGCACAGTACACGGGCCTCTACCATTTCGCCTCCATCGCAATGCAACCACCGCGGCCGGGATCGAACCCGCGACCTTCAGGTCAGCAGCCGGGCACCATAAACACTGCTCCACCGCAGCAGACGAGCAGCTGACACTAAAGGTGCTTGACAAAGCTGTTTTTACATGCACAGACATACAAAAATGGTGCCAGTGAACAATTAATAGCATTTACTGTTGCAAAAATGATCGTACAGTCACTGGACATCCAACAGATGTGAGTGAGCTGAAAGGGCACTATGCTTCATGTTTACTGCACGTGCACCATGGCTAGCTATATGCGCACAATGTTCTCTAAAGGCTCCATTATACTCTGATGTTCCCGAAGTGTGCGCATGCGATGGTTACATTTGGTTAAGTCAAGTCAGGGATGCCGCAAAGGGCAGAAGCTTGGCTGCCCAACAGTCGAACCGGTTTCAACACTGCGTAGCAGCTGGAGCTACAGAAGCACATACGCAGTAATGAAAAGGACACGCGACACAGCCTGTCATGAGCCCGTGAAGCAGCTCCTGAAGCAGGCGATTTCGGTGCGGTTCAGCGCAGTCAGCGTGTTTTACAGACAGCTCTTTGTGAAGCCGGACAACATGTGAACATGCCAGGAGCCACCGGTCACGTCGGTAGTCAGAAGCCGCTGAACTGTAGAGGGTGGCAGTTAAGTGACGTGACATCGCCGCGTTACGAACCCACGCACTACGCCGGAGTATATCAGCGTCTTGAGCTAGTTATCTAAGCCGTAAGTTGGGTCGTCATCAAGAGTGTTATCAGGCTGGCTACCTAAGCGCTTACCGCAGAACTTTCGTTCCTCAGGGGCGACAAAAAGGTTTCTTGGCATGAAGAAAAAGGACTGCCTCTACTTCGTCTTCTGTTTCTCCACCATGGTCACCATCAATGGTCATTCCGTGATCACTCATCACCAAGAGCAGGGTGTCCTCGGTGATTTTGGAAACCACTGATCTAGCAAACATCAAAGGAGAGAAAAGCAAGGATGAGATAATGAAACCCACAATAGAGCCAGCATTACAATTTTCCACAGCCACAGTAACAACCTGCAAAAGCACGCTCTACCAATTAGCGCTGAAAGATCTGGCATGGACAAATGTCAGCATTAAGCTACCTTAATCAGCAGTTGTACCAGTGTTCTGACACACTTCAAGTGCCTTCATTAAGGCCAAAAACTCCCAGTGGTGGAGTGCTTTCAAAGAACCCAGCTTTAAATAAGTAATTTGGGTAGAGGCATGATGACTGTTCAAATTAAAATAGTAAAACTTGCATGAGAAATAAGGAAGTAAAACACGTGATGGGTTATAACAAGGTTTTCCAATAAACTGACATTGAATCCTCAAAGATTGTACAACACCTCGTGCATAATGCCACCATCTTTTCTGCCAAGCATTATTAACCCCCCACAAGATAGGACATGTACACATACATTTGTATAAAAGACTACAGATGCTGTCCAATGATGTCATGACAACTGCATCAAAATGGTGACACGGCACACCTTGTTGGATGTGATAAGCAAGGTTGTCATACTGGATGCTGGAGCCCATAAAGGTGCCAAGGTCAGCACGAGAGGTTTACTTTGTGTGCTTTCGTGCAAGACAGTCGTATATACATTATTCTTTCCTCTCAATATTGTACAGTCCTGTCATTGTGACGGAAGTTTAAAGGGTACTTAAAGGACACTTATGCACCAAAAGTCTACATGCACACACTTGTACCAGCAGTTCTTCACAATTAGACAAATTCAAGTTCAGCGTGCCAATGTAGGTATTTCAAGCCGCAGTCGTACACGTGATCAAATATGCAGGCAGTGCAGAGATATAGCACACACTGTCATCTATCCCCGTTTAAAATGCTGGGCGTGCAAACATGGACACAAAAAAGAAGTAAAGACAACAAAAAACTGGCATTTGTGTTGTCTTGACTTCTCTCTATTGTCAGTGTTTGCACGAGCAGTCTTTTAAACACGGATACCCACTAACTAACTCAGCTCTCTGTAATTGCAAGCTCTATCCCAGGTGTCAAGGTGTTGTTCCCCAAATGCCCATCCATGTGCTTGAGTGGCAAGGTGAAAAATAAACCAGTCACATACATGTTGGCATGGTGGAAACAACATATCAGAACGAAGCTTTTAGTATCAACATTGCACAAGGACAGCTAAGATTTTTTTTTTCCCACAGAAATTATGAAATCAGTTGCTGTCCTTCATCCCAATTTTTTCACTCGGTCAGCAGTAGACTACAGACAAATGGCCACAGAACACCTTAAGTGTGCTTTTTTAGGAATACGAGAAGCATTATGCTAATGTGAGGCTATTTACTGCCTGCCCACCTTATCACCTTGTCAAGCTGAGTGAGCTTGGCAGCCATGGCTGGATGGTTCCGGCCTAGCCAATGACCACAGTGGTCGACGCCAAGGAAGTGGGCCACCAGAACATCCCATCTATCTGGATTGTCCAGCTCTGGATAAAGATGTTCCAGCACAGCATTGTCGACTGTGTGTAAATCCTGCAACACAGCAAAACGACAATTAACTCTATGCATGATAAAACCCACCAACCGCATTCTGTTTGAAATGTATTACACAACTTTATTTCAATATCATTTTTTAATATTTTGCTTTGCATTTTATGTGCAAGATACGTGTGTGCCCATCCATTTTACCCCTGTTTTTATATTGGAAAAAAAAGGGACGTATGACAACGGAAACCACCAGGAACTACTTTCTTGTACACACAATGCTTTCATGCACTGATAATGGTCATACAGGCCTGATGTAGAAGAATATTACTGCCCAGCATGTGCTCTTATTTCTTACTATGAATGAAGGAAGGAAGTGTAAATGCCTTCAGGTAGTATGCGAGGGATTATTAGTCAGCTGCCAGCTCGTAATAAGATAACGTTCTACATGACGCCAACAGGCAAAAAGAGTGTTCTACACTCGCCGTAATGGTAACAGGCGGCGCTGACTGATGCTCCCACGTTTAAATGCACATATATACCCTATAAAGTGGACGAAGGGATGACCGCCACCGTAGCTCAGTGGTAGAGCATTGGACGCGTTATTCGAAGGTCACAGGTTCGGTCCCTGCCGGTGGCAAGTAATCTTTTCATCCACTTTTCTTTCTTCACATTTACATTACAACTACTTCTAATAACATCCCCTATACTTTCCTTGGCATCATTGTCTGTTAGTTCTAACTAATACTTATTTCTCACATGTGTTATATAGCTTGCCCTTCAGAGATTAATACAATACTTCAGTCACTCACACAGCTGTCAGTAAACAGAGACACAGTAGATAGATTTACCGTCTTAGCGTAGCGCAAAGAACCTCAGCGTACACAAAGGCCGCAAGTTCTGCTTGCGTTCTATTGTAAACCGGTGTGTGTGTGTGTGTGTTTTGTACTCGTGCCGGCTAGTGTATGTCAATCTTTGAATTACACTTAGTCGCTAAATCTAAAGCTTATCAGGCCTGACCACAGAAAGCGTAAAGCGAAGTGAGCTTGTTTTTAACAAACTTGAACAGCCCTTCAACAGCACACCTGAATTCCAGCCCTTTAATGGTCACACTTCTCAAAACGAGCTTCTGTGCAAGCTTAGACGACATTAAAAAAAGTAAACGCGATCAAACATAAATTATTTGTCCCTAGCACCGTCTCACACAGTTACATTTTTTCCGAAGAAAAAATTAAAAAATACCGCCACAAATATGCAGTGAATGATAACCGAAACTGCACACCTAGAATATGCAATAATTGCAGACTAAGCTCGCGGCACTAATAACAAGAGCATAAAACTGCGAATACCTTACCTTTACAACAAATGAGGGGTACGCGTACGCACGGGCGAATTTGCCAGGGAAAAGGTTGACCCAGGCGTCGTCGCCCATGAATACAACCTTCTTGCCCATCTTGAACATCTGATTGATCAGATTGTCTTCCCGCACCTCAGTCTGATAAAAATTAGTACCAGCGTCAATGAAAGTCGGCAGTCCTCCAGTCATCAATGCCTTTAACCTCTGCACTGTTGTAGTCGGAGCGTCCGCGACAAACTTGAGCAACACAGTGCGCTCAGCGCCGGTACTAGCAGACAACTCGGAGAAAACGGGCATCTTGTTCCGATAATGCTCGTTTTCATCCCACGGGGGTCCATACTGAGCAAACTCCAGCTTCAAGGCGTCGATTAGCAAAATTACCACTTTCTTAAATTTCGCCGGATACCAGCACCGTGGGCTGGGTAGAGCACCCGTGGATTTGCTCGAAGATCGGTAGAAGACCGAGATGTCGGAGCATTCACTGTGCTCTTCAATAGCTTGCCTCTGTAGCAAGAAGCCGCAACAAAACAGGCAGACACCACATATAGCAATGCCTAGGGCAACTGTCAATAATACAGAGCGGTACATCTTTGTATCAAACAGCCAATGTGATGCGGGCGGGCACCAGTATAATGAAGGACACGCGAATGTACGGTCGCAGCAAGAGCTCCGGCGGACAACCTCAGCAAGAGTCCCGCACTGAACCGTTTAGCACTTTGCGACAGCAGCCATAACAGCACATCTAGATGCGGCAGATCTCTGGCTAAGATGCAATGACGATCCTAGGAGCAGCATAACTGCAGCGGTGGTTGCGAAGTATGCGATCAGAAACCATTCAAATACACTGCTCACAGCAGTGGCAACTTTGTGGCCGCTTTTCTGTCTTGGCTTGGCTGGGATGCCCGAATAGTGTTTGAGACCCTCTAAAACTTGAAGAGGTTTGAGAAATCATATAAAAATTAGTATCACTGACCAGTATACGTTAAAGCATTTGTAAAATTTAAACGTACTATAGCTTAATCTGATTTTAACTGAAATATATATATATTTTTTTGTAAATGAACTTTGGCGCGTTTTTACTAAACAGAGCAGCCACCATGAGAAGCGGGCGGCAAAGACCCGCGAAGACCGCCAGTTTCGCGCGAAAGTCTGCATTGGTTGCGTGTGCGCTCAGGCCTTGTGATTCAATTCAAGTGACCGAGCCTTCATGGAAGACGCGCTCAGTGCGAAGTTCCAGAAAATCGAAAAAATTGGCGAGGGAACCTACGGAGTGGTGTACAAAGCCCGTGACCGGGCCACCGGACGATACATTGCCTTGAAGAAGATCCGTCTTGAGAGCGAAGCCGAAGGTGTACCAAGCACTGCCATACGAGAGATCGCCCTTTTGAAAGAGCTTCGCCACCCAAATATTGTGCGCCTCCTCGATGTCGTCCCAAACGACCAAAAGCTGTACCTCGTATTCGAGTACATGTCGGAGGATCTCAAGAAACACATGGACAGAGCGGCGTCGAGCAAGACCCCGCTTGCCGTGAACCTTGTGAAAAGCTATCTGTGGCAGCTGTTGCAAGGCATCGCGTACTGCCACTCTCATCGCATCTTGCACCGGGACTTGAAACCGCAGAACCTGCTCATCGATCTCGAGGGTAACATCAAGTTAGCCGATTTCGGCCTTGCGCGGGCCTTCGGACTGCCCCTGCGCACGTATACGCACGAAGTGGTTACGCTGTGGTACCGGGCACCAGAAATCCTCCTCGGCTCACGCTTCTACTCAACGTCCGTGGACGTCTGGAGCATCGGTTGCATATTCGCCGAAATGCTTATGCTGAAGGCACTATTCGCGGGTGACTCGGAGATAGACCAGCTTTTCCGCATCTTCCGCACTCTCGGTACACCCGACGAGAACTCTTGGCCCGGCGTGACCAACCTTCCCGACTACAAAGCCACTTTCCCGCGCTGGGAGCCGCAGTCACTGGCGAACATTATCAATGGCCTAGACGCCGACGGTGAAGACCTCATCCTGCAGCTACTCATCGCCAACCCAGAGGCCCGTATGCCAGCCAAGAGAGCGCTCAGTCATCGCTACTTTCGAGATGTCACCATTCAGCGGCCCGTGTGCATGTGACATCACTTGTCCGCATGCGCGCTCTTTTTTTTTTCCTTTCTTTCTTCATTATTCAGTTCTCGATAATGCTTGCTCATTTCTTTTTTTTTTCCTTCTTGATTAGCTTGCGTAGATATTCAAAGTTGCGAGCCAGAGCACGCGGCTTTATGTGTGATTTACCAGTAAGTGAACGTATGTCCCATGGCGACAGCAGAGTGCCGCTGGCTAGTAACTTTGCTGAATTATTATTATTGTTCGTATGACACTTCGTCCTTACAGCGCCGTTGCTAGGGCATGCGTAGAGTTACTGTGAGCATAAACAGTAACTCTAGGCAAGCGAACTAGGATACTGGTGGCTCTTCTTTTTTATATATACACATGTTAATTCCTTCTGTTTTTGTTTTTTTCTCTCTGGTTAGTTGCTTATTTTCATATCACCTTAAAGTAGCAAGCCAGAGCGCGTGGTTTTATTATGTATTATTAGCAATTTAGTGATATCGGTTAACTATGTTCTTACTTAGTATCAATGTCCTTACTTAGTTATTCTTACATATTCGCCAGGGCGACACCAGAGCGCCGCTGGCAAGTAACTTTTCTTTTTCTTATCATTCACGTTAGTCCGCATGGCGCCGTTACCAGGGCATCCGCGCTGGCGTACTGGTGGCCCCTCTTTTCTTTATACACACTTATATACACTTATACCTATGTTCTTGATAGCGCGCGGGTTTTTTTTTGTGTGTGTGTGCGTGTGTTTTTTCTCTGCTACCTCGGGTTAGCATGCTTATAGCTTTCTTCACATTGCTTCGAAGGTTAGAGCCATGGCTCGCGGTTTTATCGTGTATAAATTGCCGTCAAGTGATGTAATATTTATTTACATAAAACGGGAAAACCCCGCAGACGGTGTGCGAGGCTGTGCAGAAAGGTGAACACCCGTACGCAGGCGCAGCTGCCAGCCCGCCCGCCTGCCGACTACAGTAAACTATGATTATCTTCCATATCAATGTTCAAACTTGATTCTACATTTTTTCAAAGCGACAGCAGAGCGTCGCCCATAGGTAACTTTCCGGATTATCGTTAGTGTCCAGATCATGAGCTTCATGTAAAGATGCATTCCATATTTTTTTATGTGCCTATGGCGATCTGTTCTTCGATGTTTGCCACAGACAACGATGGAATTCGCTGTTTTAGTTGTACATTTTGTGAAGTGCCGCAATTGTAAGTGCCATTTTACACGCTGTTTTTTTTTTTTTACTTGCCGCGACAAGAATTGTGTGTGTGACATGCCTTCCTTTTCAAGTACATAGGGTGTGCTTGTACATAATCACGTCACAGTCGCTGTGAATAAAAGGCCTGATTCCGGAAGCACCGGCGCCCTTTTAGATCGTCTTGATTCGCAGAGCTTTTATCATCGGCAGTGAGACTGCCCAGTTGGCCGAGTGGCAGGGACCAAATATGGGCCAAACGTACACGCGACCATTTGCTCACTTCTGTTATTCGCTTCAGTTACTTGACCATGGCTCGCCGAGATACGACTCAGCTCCATTGAGCTCGCAGGCCTCTTTACTTCCCTACCTCTCCTCGTATCCCTCTTCCATAGCTGATGATGATGATGCATTACGCCGCCCATAGGCGTGCGCAGGGGTTACCCTTCAGGGGGGGGGGCGAAGGTTCTTCGCAGCGCCCCCCCCCTCCCTATTATGTCAATGTATAGGGCTGACTTTAGCCCCCCCCCTCTTAGGTGTCTAGCCCCCCCCCCCCCCCCCCCCGTGCGCACGCCTATGACTCCGCCTGCCCAAGGCCACGTTTTCATTGCTGGGGGTTTCAGATCGGCCACCAACATTGACGAGGGATCTTAGTCCCCCCATTGCTGGAATGTCTGGTTATGCGTTGGCAAAATAAATGTGCGCGATAGAGCGAGTCTGTCACGCATATAAACGCGCAGTTGGTTTGCTCGCCTTTACTTGGCGTGGAGGCAGGCCCGTAGCCAGAAATTTTTTTCGGGGGGGGGGGGGGGGGGGGCACCCGTTGAAAACCTTGAAAACCACCTATATTCATTATTTATTCGCGGTAAAACACGCCTCTCCATCCGAATTTTGGGGGAGGGGGGAGGGGGGGGCGGGCCCCTCCCCTCCCATTTGGCTACGGGCCTGCGTGGAGGGATTGGTGTGTCTCGCGCTACTGATATTGACGCTGAGATTGCCTGCCAGGGCACCATCTGAAAAACCATTTGGTTCCCCTACAGGTACGTCCTCGCGCTTGAATCACCGCGCAAGTCTCCGTCGCACCAGACCGCCGAGACTGTTCAGAAACGCTGCCTTTGTCCTTGATGTCACGATTACTATAAAAGAGTGGTTTCGCGAATAATATTGCATACGTTAGAAGTGCTCTTTTACGTCGGTTTCCGCCGAGCACCATGGTAGAGCGCGGGTCATCGTTTGATTCAGGTATACGTCATACATCGATCAAGAAAAACCAAAAATAACTTCTTAAATTATTCCGCCCATTTGTATAAAATGATGCGTAAAACAAGCTATCAGCCACTTCTTTTCTCCATCTTTTTTTTTTTCCTCTCCATCACTGCTCTAATTACCCACCTTCGTTGGAGCCAGATTTCAAGCATTTGCGCGTTTTGATATGCAATATGCCGTCGCGCGTTAAAGTCCATTGCAAGTACACCTCCAGCACTGTTAATCAGGATCAGCGCCTTAGCCCAGCACTTAATTACATTTCATCTGGCATAGTTTATTTTACCCACGAGCGCCGGAGAGGGTCTACGATGCAGTGATCTTTTTATTAGGAATTATTTTACGTAAAGACATAGAGCATATTGTTTCCCTCGTTGTGAAGTTGCCGCCAGCAGTTTTCCCGTTTGTGACATTTAATTAATTATACTGTACAACTTCAAATGTACGGTTATAATTATCGAGTGAGGCAACTGTAGACATCACACTCTAAGGCGAACGAGAGTATTTGGGACGTCTTCGATACGGTCGTCATCTGGCTCGCTTGCCTTCCTCGAAAACTGCGCGCTCGCCGCTTTCCTATCAATAGTGCTGCGTCACGCTTACAGCCGCACGCTGTTGCGAAATTGGAGTCGCGGCTCCCAACGCCGCGAACCACCGGCGTGATTCGGGTAGCGTAGCCGGTGGGACCTCGAGTGGGTGACGTGCCCGGTGCATTCATCATGACGACTTGAAGAGAGAAAAAGCTTTATGTACAATATTTACATCGTGTGATCGCAATGACCAGACAAGAACAGCTCATCAACAACTTGTGAACAACTTCGGCGCTCTTCGGTGCGCCGCATTAAATCCGAAGGTTGGGGTCCACCCCCACATTCTCCTCTCCACGCCGAGGCCAGGAGTCCTCCAATCCTGCAGGACTGGGAGGAGCATAAGAACGACCACGTCCGTGCCTCCAAAGGTCAGTTGACGTCGGTGGGTTGAAGATTCTCCAGAAGGACATTTCGGGGGGAAATGGCATCTCGTCGACGACGCACGAAGACAGGTGAGGTCAGAAAGTTGACATCGGCACTGCGTCAGCGAGTAGACACCTGCATAACCCTTTCGGGGTATTGACAGCTCGTTCAGGACGCCCCTGGATAGGATGGGCCATACAGCTGGCACCTGCACGGCGCCAACGAGTCGACACTGCTGGTGCGCAGAGCGCTATTGTTTGTCCACCGCACCCTGCTCCGGAATGTTGCTCCCGGTCGCCGAGACGAGCGGGCGAACGACGACTAGCGTCGGGCAAGGCGACGAGCCCACGATTCTCGGTATCCGCAGTCTTTCGAAGTACGATGGCAACGTGGCATAGGCGGAGAGTACGGGGGGGCTCGGCCCCCCCCCCCCCCGGGCGGCTTCACAGGGGCCAGAGCCCCCCCTGGCGCCTGCCCGGGATATTTTTTTAAGAGCTTGGCTTAGGTCCCCGTCCATTGACAACGAGCGTTTGGCCTCCTGTCTGGCAGCTATTTATTTCACAGGGGACTCTTTATACCCGCTTTTTTTCATTTCAGGCTTTCAACATTCCGATCATGGACCAGTAACAAGTGAAACACTCAGTTAATAATTCCCCGCAAAGAGATTTGTATGTGCAGAATATGTTGTGTTGACAAACAACTGAGGCGATCTCTTGGTGTTCTATAGAAAATTGTATTTTCTACCACCACCTGAAAATTATTTTTGGCCATCACAAATTGAAGATTAAAGCTTCCTGTATCAGCATTAGGCCACTGTCTTATGTCTAGTGCATGTTTTAACAAAGTAATGCACGTCAATAAAAGAAAATAGGCGGGTCCCACTCATTGTGGGAATCGATTTTATGTGATGCAGTCACCGAGTAGCAGCCTTGAGCCAAGCGTTGCGAGGAGGATCGATGTCTTTGTGTAAGTTGAAAAATAAATCGGGAGTCATCAGAAGAGATATTCATACTGATATCGCGGTGTAGGCGCCAAAGAGAATAAGGTGGTATTAAAGTCTTTGATTATATTCTTTAATTTAGAAGGCGGATATTCTCTCGCTCTCGATATATATATATATATATATATATATATATATATATATATATATATATATATATATATATATATATATATATATATATATATCGGTCACGATATATATTTCTCGGTCACGATCGGCGTTGTTGTGCCTCGCACATTTACCACGTTGCATAGGCGGAGAGTTTTCATTTTGCCGGAGGGGGCGGGGGCCCGGCTTGCTCTTCCTCTACATTGTTCTCCCTGTCGCTTCACACACACACACACACACACATATATATATATATATATATATATATATATATATATATATATATATATATATATATATATATATATATATATGTGTGTGTGTGTGTGTGTGTGTGTGTGAAGCGACAGGGAGAACAATGTAGAGGAAGAGCAAGCCGGGCCCCCGCCCCCTCCGGCAAAATGAGCGAGGCACAACAACGCCGATCGTGACCGAGAAGGAACGCACGCGAGATAGATGACGGTTATGGTTGTGTGGCAGAAAGACGCCTCGAATTCGCCTTTTTTGTCTAAGATATCTAACGGCAGTGCTTTCAATAACGTACTGTTCTTCTCTTTTTCTTTTTTTTCTCTCCCCCCCCCCCCCCCCCCGGTTCTTAAAAAGTCGGTTGCAAGTAACCGCCGACCTCTTTGCCTGTCGCGCGCCGCCTGAGACAGCGCATCAAAATGATAATGGCACGGAATGAGCTCCAACAGTATAGCACGCAGTCGTCCACGAAATATTTTATACGCAACCATCTATCGCGGCCGGGTGATCCCACTGATAACGCGGCCGAAGCGCCAGGGGCGCCGCTCTGACCACGGACAAAACGCGAAAAGCGATTGGCATGAAATGTTTAAGTAAGATGGAAAACTGAGTTGGTGCAGATTCATCGTCGCTAACAGCGCGAAAAACACAGACTAAGACGAGAAGTGGACACGACACAGCGCTGACTTTCAACTAAAGTTTTATTGAAAAACGAGACATATATAACATATGAACAGAACACCCCGTGACTGATCCGGACGTTGCCTGTCAGCGCTGTGTCGTGTCCACTTCTCGTCTTAGTCTGTGTTTTTCGCGCTGTTAGCGACGATGAAATGTTTGAAAATCCCGGCCCTGCTCGCACCGCCTCGAAAAAGCGCGCGCGTAGCTATCTTTCGCGCCAGATTGTTTCGGACAGACCGTTCACTCCTAAGAAAAAGTCGAGTATTTTGGGAGTATTTCTGCTACACAACAATAATCGTCATCTGGCTTGCTCACGTTTCCTCTCTTGAAAACCCGGCTCTCGGCACATTCTATGGCACATTCCTATCAAGAATGCTATGTCACACCGATAACGCGCGCGGCGTTCGTGACCGGGAAGTGCCGGGACGGCGGTGATAACGCCAGGAAAGTACGCGGGGTAGATGACGATTATAGTTGTGTAGCAAAAAGACACCCTTTTTACTCGATTATTTCTTAGAGTGTTTTATATTTCACAGGAGTACGTGCAAAAACAGATCCACGACATAAGAACGCGAAAGAAATACGCTGGAAGTGACCCTCGTGTACGCAAAACAGCGCAGGCAAGAGCCGATGCATTCAAGAAAAGTGCTGCTTCCAAACGGATGCTGAACCGCGGCAATAGAACGTATATGCGCAAAGAGACAGAGAGAAAACAAAAAACATCAAAGTGCGCTTATTAGATGTGCGATCGTAGGCGCTGATGCCGCCTATGGAGCACGTGCTCGAATAGGCTAATTGTGCAGCTATACTTACTATACTGACAGATAGAAATACCTGTAAAATAGTACCCGCTTGATCACATTCGTGATGGTCGGCGCTGGAATTCCACCGTGCAGGCACACCTCATCCTTGCCTTGAGAGCTCATCTGGCGTCGTTGTCGAGGTTATGCAAACACGCTCTTTCACGTATATGCCTAAGGAAAGAGCTCGTAGGAGCCGGGCCCGTAGACCAAAATTCGAAGGGGGGTGGGGATATTTACATACATACATACATACATACATACATACATACATACATACATACATACATACATACATACATACATACATACATACATACATACATACATACATACATACATACATACATACAAGTGTATGTGAGACTTCAAGCACTGTTGTAATTAATTATTTAATAAGTTATTTTTTATTAGCGGATTATGTATCTTGCCAGTAGCGTAGCCAGAAATTTTTTTCGGGGGGGGGGGGGGTTCAACCATACTTTATGTATGTTCGTGCGTGCGTTTGTATGTGTGCGTGCATATATACGCAAGCAAAACTGAAAAATTTCGGGGGGGGTTTGAACCCCCCCAAACCCCCCTTGGCTACGCCACTGTATCTTGCTCAGTAGCGCAAGTAATGAACGCCACTTGGAGTGATCGAGCTCAAGGGCAATAATCGCGGCCGCTGAATGCAAACATGCGTTTTCCGTCTGCCGCCGTGCTATATGTGATGCTGTCACAAGCGCGCGACTTCTAAAAATTCTGTGATCTTAAAAAATAATAATAATAATACAGGCTTGCGATGAGGTGCGATTCGCCCATACGTACAATAATAAATAATTCATGGGGTTTTACGTCCCAAAACCACGATATGACCATGAGGGCACTTGTTTTGACCGACGTGCCGTAGTCCGTTGTAATACACACTCGGGAGCGCACCAGCCGACCGGTTCACGTTTCCAGGTGTTGCCTGAATATACCACGACTCCACAAAAAGCCGCTTGTGGAAACTGGCCTCAAAGTCGACGACGCGGGAGTTGTCAAAGGCGATGCGGTGATCGTGTACCTCGCTGTGCTCGGCCAGCGCTCTCCTTTCTCGGTCGAACTTGTGGCGCATAAGTTGGCTTATGCGCCACTTTTAAATTAAAGAACACGTGCGAGCGCTTCGCTGGTGCCCTGGACGTAGGGAATGCAGACGCGGACATGCTTTGGAGGCGACGGGACAGTGCCCTCTTGAAGGGGTCGGAAGGAACGGGCCTGGCGGCGTGCAACCCTCTCAATGAATGCTTTTGAGTAGCCGTTGTTTAGAAAGTCGCGTCTGATCTGTTCCTCATCTGTCCGTTTATCCTCCGAAGTACAGACCCTCCGTGCACGGGTGAGTAGAGATGATACCACCGCTGCCTTATTACTAGCCTTATGGTGGAAAGGGTGGTTGCAACTAGCGGCGAGGTGGCGACCGGTGTGGGTTGGCTTCCAGTACACCGAGAATTGCAGCAAATCTCCCATCTTTGTAACGAGGACATCAAGGAACAGCAAACAGTTGTTTCTTTCCCGTTCCACAGGTGAACTGAATGGCCAGGCTCGATAGAGCTCAGATGGGCTGTGAAGGCGTCTACGGCCGAAGTTTTTAGGATGCAGAAACAGTCGTCGACATACCGTAAAAATATCTTCGGAGTGATGCCAGCCGACTGCAATGCTCTTCCTTCCACCGCTTCCATCACGAATTTCGCTGTTGTTAAAGACCCATCGCTGTACCAGTTGGCTGTTTGTAGTATTCTCCGTTGACGGAGAACGTACTGCCTGAGACAAAAGTTCAGCAGGCGGCGCAGCTCGTCAACGCTCAGGCTTGTTCTGACTTCGAGGTTATCGTCACACTCTATCGTCTCACGCGCTGTGGCCACTGCTAGTTCGACGGGTACGCTTGTGAAGAGGGAGACCACATCAAAGGACACGAGGCATTCATCTTTGCCAACAGGTACTGGGGAAAGGAGCTCAACAAAATGGCTGCTGTTCTTCACGTGAGTGGGCGTGTTTCCCACGAAAGGCACCAGAATCTTGTGAAAAAGGCTCGACAGGGCTCGGAGTGGAGAAGATGTGAAATCCACAATCGGACTCAAGGGAACACCGGGCTTATGGATCTTGGGAAAGCCCGTAAAAGCCGGGCGCACTGCCGTTCCTGCACATCAAGCGAAGGTGCAGAGCTCTGGCCTCCGGGTGTTTCACGAACACGTCCCTTAGGAGCTTGTTGAGGTCTCTCTGTTTGCTGTAAGTGCCATCATCAAGGTGATCTTGGAACCTTGCGGTCGTAGTCTCGCCGGTCAAGGATGACAGTGGCGTTCCCTTTGTCCGCAGGCAAGATGACAATTGCGGGGTCCTCGCGCAGCTCCCGTAGGGCTCGTTATTCCTCCGTAGAAAGATTGGACGGTTCTTTCTCATTTAGGCCTTGTGCAAGAATGCCAATCGTCTTCAGTCTCACTGATTCCTGGACGCTGGAGTCAAGATGACGGATCCCGTCCTCCACGGCTGCCGCGAACTTCGCCAGGGGAGGTCGAATTCCCGACATATTGAAGCCGTGGCATTTAGCAAG
Source organism: Rhipicephalus appendiculatus (assembly GCA_030522465.1). NCBI lineage: Eukaryota > Metazoa > Arthropoda > Arachnida > Ixodida > Ixodidae > Rhipicephalus > Rhipicephalus appendiculatus. The sequence goes on from JALIZH010025613.1 coordinate 662,147, forward strand.
GACGCTAGTCTCTGGCGGCGACAACTTCCTGGACGAGAGGTTGAAAACAAACTCCGAGGCTTTGGAGCTCGGTGACTGCTTCGGCCGCATCAGAGCTGAGAGCTTACCCTGGGAGATGCGCTATTTCTCCGCATGCGCTTGAGGCGACAGAGCACGCGAAAGAGTTCACAGCGGGGAAGAGTCCGCCAATGTGGTGCTCCAGTTGTCGACCAGGAAAAAATAAGTCCAGATCCATCCTCCTCACCGTTGCTTTATCGTGACAACAAAATTGTTGCGTAATATTTCTTAATCATTCAAACAATAGCTTAAAGCTGCAATTACAAAAACGCCCAGGGACGTGTGCTTAAGAAAAAAAAAGTATTGGCTCTCCTTGTGTAAAAGGAAGGAGTAGCATTTATCCTCACCGTGACCCATTGTGGCCAACATATGTGTATAGAAAAAGAAAAAAAAAACTCCATAAGTATTGCGATGTCAAACAGTACAACTGTTTATTTTATTTTATTTCTAAGAGCTTCGGCTGATGGACCAGCCTTCTACAGAGAACTTGAATTTTAAGTTTGAACGAAGGCAAGTGTTTTGCCGCGACGCGCCTTCAAATCGCGCTCGGAAGGGCTTTCAAAGCACTGCTCGACGGCTGGCGCAAAAAAGCGATAAGGCGATGATGTCTTTATTGGTTGCAACCAACAACGAGACTTGTCATTCGAGTAGTGCCACTACTCTCAAGAACTTTTTTAGAGCTCTTTGAAACCCCATTCTGAGAACGCGGCTGGCGCGCGCGCTCTCGCTTCCGGTCTTTCTTCGCCATTTGTGACACAAGTTTGAAACGCAGAAAATGTAATCAGGAATGATGCAGCGACCCAAACGTTTTGTAGGCTTGTAGCATGATGTCTTCAAAGTCTACGCAGACATGATATCGAAATTGTGTTAATAATTGATCATTTAGACAATTTCCACGAATTAACTAAGCGTTGTCAAAAAAAGATTATCAGCATACTTGAGGACATCACTAACAAAACACCGTTGGTCGTATCTTGATCGTTGCGCTCTCTTTTGTTTAAAGAGGGACGTAACTATATACTGAAAATTCAACACAGCTAGTGGCAGCGCGCAAGGCTAAGAGTGCTGTGGAGAAAAAAAAAATTGGGGTAGCTACGCGGCGCGAGGAGGAGCTGGTGGCCTCCTCCTCACCTTCACTTCCCTCCCCGACCCCTTGCTATACTGTACAATGATACGATTTACCCTCCACCTTTCACTCCTCTCCCTCCCATCATTCCTCCTCTCCCTCACTTCCCTCTCTCAGTCACTTGCTATACTGTACTATTCGCGGCTATGCTGTGCTTTACCCTCTCCCTCACCTCCTTCCCATCCTCCTCATCCTCACTTCCCTTTCCCAATCACTTGCTGCAACACTATACTGTACTATACTATACGTACCTATGTATGTTACGTTTTCACTTCGCTTTGCACAGCTGCGCCGAGTTTTGAGCGGTCGCCGGCCATAGATATAACTAAAGCTTATACAGCTCCGCAGTTAAAGAAAAAGGCCGCAGAATTGTCTTCGATCTTCACGTGGAAGACTACACTTTCCGTTGCCGCCGTTGCCTCCAGTCCAATCCCGCCGTCATCGTGCGCGCCGAAGAAGCGCCGCAACAAATCCGCCGCATTCAGAACCTGCGCGGCTGTATACGTCGCAAATATTTGAGTTTTCGGTGTCCTCGTCTTCGCTGCCCGGGCGTGTGTACGAGCGGCAGCGAAGCTTGAGTGAGCAGCAGGGGGAACTCAGCTTGCGGACCCGGGTCCCCATTCGAGGCCTTGGGGGCAGAGCGGGGGCCTTCGCTCAAGCGTTCAGAAGCGTTAGAGGAAATACCCCATGCAGATTCCCTGGCGACCAATGTTACGAGAAGTATTAAGACGCGCTTCGACGAATGCTACCAACGAGAAATGGTCTACATACGGCAATGCGCGGTATCTCTGGATATATAAACATGCCCATGTCACAGAAAACGCATCTGTGTAACCAACTTTAACAAAACCTACGAAAAAAGCTTGCTTTCGGATCGTGCAGATATAGAGGAGGAGCCTCTGTACGAAATTTGACGTTTGAAATACGTGCGGACGCGTCACGAAAAGTGCGCAAAGTAGCTTGTTTTGATACTGAAACTATGACCACCATATACCAGAACTAAAAAAAAAAAAAAAAGAAGAAAGTACGCCGCGGGCCTGACTTGGAACGCGCCTCTCCTCGTTACACCTGAGATAAGGCGGACCAAAACATCACGAAATTGGCCTGCCTGCCCAGCTAACCAAAGTTGGCTTGACTCAGGTTGAGCCAGCTTATCATAGCTAGAAGTAAAACAAGCCATGACATATACATCTCTAGTGAGTCTTACGATTCACGTGTGTTATGTGCACCTTCAGTTAACGTCAGATAGATGTCCATGTCCGGCAGCACTTTTATCATATACGGTGAACATGAAGTGATCAACTATATGCGCAGTACCAGTAAAGCAAATATTGCTTCAGCGTTATATGTATACTATTCACTCAAAACGACTTTAGCGAAAGGCAACAAAATGGACGGACAAGCGCCACTTTGACTTCTCCAGTTGGTGTTTAAAATAATAAGAAATAAAAAGTAAGCAAATAAATAACAAGAGCGCCACTCCAAAATACCAGCATATTACAACCTTGCGACAAAGTGTAACGAGCACAGCCTTCTACGCGTGCATTTTGCTCCGCTTGAAGCGGACGTGTTCGTTGGTGTAAACATGAAGCCGCGATAAAAAATCGGAATTAACGCGTTTCACCCCCGGAGGTCATGCTGAACTTGACGCATGCTCGTAGCTCTGTTGCACTGTCAGTTAAGAATAGTAATCATTAATAAATTATAATTGCGTATTATGATTTCTGACGGCTATGTCGCCGCTGTTGCGAAATTGGAGTGGCGACTCCCAGCGCTGCGAACCACCGGTGTGGGACCTCGAGTGGGCGACGTGCCTTGAGCATTCATCACCGCGAGTTGAAGAGAGAAAATACTTTATGTACAATATTTACATGGTGCGATCGAAATGAACAGACATGAACAGCTCCGGCGCTCTTCGGTGCGCCGGATTAAATCGGAAGGTTGGAGTCCACCCCCACATTCACCTCTCCACGCGGTGGTCAGGAGTCCACCAATCCTGCAGGACTGGAAGGAGCATAATAATGACCACACCCGTGCCTCCAAAGGTCAATGACCAGTTGACGTCGGTTGGTTGAAGATTCACCAGGATCACCCTTCTTGGGGAAATGGCATCTCGTCTACGACGCCCGTGAACAGGAGATGCCAGACAGCTGACATCTGTACAGTGTTGAGGGCTTTATTAACCACTGGTCGGAGGCTTTACGGTGTCAGCGAGTAGACACCTGGATAACCCCTTTTGGGGGGAAGGACAGCTCGTTGAAGACGTCCCTGGACAGAAGAGGCCAGACAGCTGACATCTGCACGGCGTCAGCGAGACGACACCGCCGGTGTGCGGAGCGCTATTGTTTGTCCCTTGCATCCTGCTCTGGAAATGTTGCTCTCGGTTGCTGAGACGGGCGGGCGAACGACAACTCGTGTCGGGCAAGGCGAAGAATCTATGATTCTCGGTATCCGTAGCCTTTCGAAGGACGATGGCAATGTGGTATTTATGCGAGGCACAACACTGCCAATGCCTGAGCTGGGGCGTAGGCAGAAATATTTTTCGGAGGGCGGGGGGGGGGGGTGGAGGGGCACCTCTTTGATTCAGAGTGGGTGCCGGGCAGGCAGATGTGGTCGGGTGCCATTTTGTGGCGAAAGAAAATTGGGGGGGGGGGGGGGGGGGGCACGGGCCGGGTGTGCCACCCCCTGGCCACGCAACTGTGCCAGAGCCATGTCAGTACCTATTTGTCCCTCCTCCAGATGCTAGGCCCCATTAAATTGTGGCGAATTGGGCCTGTTGGTTAAACACTTGGTAGCGCAGGAAAAACAGACACAAAGAAAACGACACCAGACAACATACGTATGTTGTCTGGTGTCGTTTTCTTTGTGTCTGTTTTTCCTGCGCTACCAAGTGTTTAAGCCCATTAAATGATTTCTGTAGTTTTCATTACTCCGAGGAAGTCATTCCCGGAGCAGGCGTTTATCTAGGATTCTAGTTCTATAGTTGGTCGCGATTTCTCGTAGTGATGCCACGCTTACTAAAAAAAAAAAAAAAAAAAAAAAAAAAAAAAAAAAAAAAAAAAAAAAAGTGAGCGTGTGCCGACGATTCAGGAGAGAACGTGCAGTGGCGGGGGCGGGTGTCCCCCCCCCCCCCCCAACTTTTTTTTTGGGGGGGGGGGGGGGTCCGGATCTTTCTGGCGGGGTATTAAGGGGGTGCCGAGGGGCTGTGCATAACTTCCCGTCGCAATCAATCAATGTGCCCATAGGCGTGCGCACGAGGGGGGGGCAGAGGGGGCCTGCCCCCCCCCCCCCCCATGTCATCTAGGAGATGGGGGGGGGGGGCGCAAATTCAGTCCCATACATTGACATAATAGGGAGGGGAGGCGCTGTGACTCGGGGGGGGGGGGGGGGGCGCAAAGTCAGCGCCATGCATTTACATAATAGGCAGGTGGGGGGGGGGGGGGGCGCTGCGACGAACCTTCGCCCCCCCCTTGATGGGAAACCCTGCGCACGCCTATGAATGTGCTCATGAGCAACCTTAAGGTCTTTGTGCTCGCGCTCGTAAGAAAAAAACAAACAAACAAACAATGCAATGAAGACAGTCTACAGAAGAAAGTATTGACAAGCAAGAGGAAAAATGTAAAAACATTGCAACAACAGAAATAATAATAATAATAATAATAATAATAATAATAATAATAATAATAATAATAATAATAATAATAATAATAATAATAATAATAATTATTATTATTATTATTATTATTATTATTATTATTATTATTATTATTATTATTATGAGTTTTGAGCGAACTACATCGAAAGCGTGCAGCGCGATGAATGTGTGCTCTGTTAAAAAAAAGAACTTTTGAACTTTCCAAATGCAGGACTGTATGTGTATATATATTCTTTTTGTATCATTTTTTTTTACTCTAACGACTAAGTGGAAGGGCGTAGCCATCGCCAAGAAATGGCGACAACTCCTCCATTTATTTTTTATTTCAATGAAAAATAAAAATCATCTAATGGAACGTACGGTACTGCAGAAATGGAGAGGTTCCTGTCGTTTGTCAGTGACAATTCTTTGGACTCGCATATGCAAAACGTTGCATACGCGCTACGATTACGATATGACCCCAATCAACCAACCACACGGGGGGGCGATAAGAGGGGGCGCAAAGCCAGCCCCATACATTGACATAATAGGTATGTGGGGGGCGATAGGGGGGGACGCAAAGTCAGTCCCATACATTGACATAATAGGGAGGGGGGGCGCTGCGACGATCCTTCGCCCCCCCCCCCCCCCTTCCCTTCTGAAGAGGAACCCTGCGCACGCTTATGCAGATTACGTTTAGATTAACCCTTCACGTATGAGGGGAAGTGGTCGCGACCCATTACCACAGCGACCACGAAACGATTGTCACTACCATTAATTCAAACCAATAAAACTTTGCATATCACCCTCAGCAGCTGTAGTGGTGGTTCTCAACAGCTTTGCTGGACATTTAGAAGACTGTAGGGTTGGGCGTGTTGGTACAACATGATAATGAATTCAAATCAGCGCAACCGACAGGAGGGGACAGAGGAGAGGACACAAAGCACTGAACTTCCAACAGTCTTCCAACATGAGTTGGAAGTTCAGCGCTCTGTCTCCTCTCCTCTGTCCCCCCCTGTCGGTTGCGCTGCATCTGTTGGAAGTTCAGTGCTTTGTGTCCTCTCCTCTGTCCCCTCCTGTCGGTTGCGCTGATTTGAATTCACAATCATTTTGCTGGACACCCTCTTTCGCAGAGCCGGAATTGAAAGTCCTTTTTTTTTTTAGATTTTATGATAAAATATAAATATAACGTCTGGGAGGCCAGCTTATCACTTAGGTTTGTATTGGGATTAAATGACGTATTGTACTGACCAGCTGATCAGCTGCATGAGTTCGCGTTTTACGAACTCATGCAGCTGGAACAGCAGCGCAAATGACAAATGCTGTAAGCTCATCACTAGGAGTGCTCTGATGTTCATGTTCGTTCCGTAGATTAAAAATGGTCGGAAATGATGATCTTGTAAAAAAAAAAAAAAAAAAAATCCCGGCGAACTTTACTTTGGTCAAATATCATATAAGCCACGATGGATGCGGAAAATTTATTGACATGCCCTAGAAAACCAATGTAATACAATAAAAATTTAATATTAAATGTACAATTAAATAAAATCCACCTCGCTCCACTCTGACGTCAGGAGTCAGAATACCTGCGATGCATGTGCCCGAACACCTGTTGCCCCACGCAAATATTAAGGGGGGCGATGTTCAGACTGTAATCCCTTGCGCCCTTGATATCAGTGACCATGGTGTCCAATTAGCTCAACAACTTCGCTTTCGCTTTGTTTACAACAATTTTATGTCTGTGTATTTCCAAAGCCATCTTCAATACAAAACCCCAGGAAATGAGCAAGTACGCGTTAACAAGAAATCTTGAATGATCCTTGAACGGCCTCAAGTTTGCTAGCGAAATAAATTATTCGCGTTTTAATAAAAAAAAAAAAAAGAACAAAAAATGCCGAGCCCGTTGATGTTGAACGCGCACAGCGGCACATCGCTTCAACAAGCCTGTAGGCACGTATGAATTTGTCACAAAGATTGTTGGCGGGCCAGTTGGTACATACTGAGCGAGAAACAGCGCTTCCTAGACTGGACGAAAAGTTACACGAAGGACACGAAGTCAATGTGTGGGGCAGACTTTGCGCCATCCCCACCCCCCCTCTTATGTGACTAGGGAGGGAGGCGGTCGCCCCCCCCCCCCCCCTCGTGCGCACGCCTATGGTTGTACTTGAAACCATGCTTGAAACTATTCTGTAAAAATTATGCGCCACCGACTTTTCACGGTTTGAAACCCGCCCGTGCTGGCGCGCAAACACGGCAGTGTCCTCGCGGCTACGCCTAGCCAATAACGTCGAGCCATGTTTGTGACGACATGATGACGACAGTAATATGAAGAAGAAAAAATACGAGAGTAAAGTGCATTAACGCGTATTTGTTGGTACATACATGCATTTAAATTAGATTACTTAGAGTGTCGACAGCGTCATTTGTAAGTGTGTAAGCGTGGTGAAAAATGATGGGCGGCGCGGCTGGAACTGTCGGCTAGTGCATACTTGTTTGCGGGCTTGATTTTGACAATTTTCCTCGAAGAACTCTTATTCGAGGACTGTGAATAATGGTATGGCAATGCGAATAGATTGGTACGTATGAGCACATAACTTTTATTTGAGCTTCCAATTACGCTTTTAAAAAATACTTACATATCAGACCTCCGCGAGAAAATGCGGCGAAGCTAAACTTGAAAGTTTCTGTGGTTAAATAGAAACATCTAAGGTGTTCCTTTTATTTACAGAAGCTGCTGCTGCAAATAATGCATATATGTCTATTTAAGGTAAATTCAACTACTTGTTGCGAAGACTATGTAATCGATGACATGCCGCTCGTACTGACTGACGTGCGTACTTGGTCACAGTCGCTTGTAGAAACGTGTGCTTTCGTACGCAGTTCTTGCTGACTGTATTGTGAAACTCTACACACAGGTTCACTAGCACAAAAGTACTACACTAAAGAAAACTGTCCCATATATGCTGTAGGTGCAGTAAGTAAAGTATTGGAAAAACATGTGGTACAGCACGTAACCAGGTAGGCGGTGAGAGCACTGCATGAAAACCATGTCAGACTTCCGTGCTTGTCTTTTGCTTATGCGCTGTCCAGGCAGGATAATTCCCAGGTTGAGTCTTATGAGACGTCATTTCGAGGTATTTGAGTCGGTGAATTGTCAGTTGTATCAATGTTGTTTATATGTAGACGTCTTACCTTGACTCCCCCCTGATATCTCTGGAAGCTCGTGCTCAGGAACGTTAGTAGGGCATTATATTTAGCAGGAAATCGCCGAAGGTTCTCTTTTCTTTGTTCCTTATTAGTACAAGAACACTTTTTGCATTCAGTCACCCTTCTCCCTCCACTTGCCTCGCGTTCTTTCGTTATTTTTTTATTTTTATTTTTTATCTGCTGGCTGAATTTGGCAAAACTTGCTTTGATTTTTGTCGATCGTGGACTTATCCAAAAGCGTTGGTGTGAACGTGTTCACCCAGCCTCTGTCACCTTACTGGACTCCTTGGAGGATGCAAAACAGTAACAGCACTGCAAAAAGTAAAGTGGACAGTGTTCTCTACACCATATTAATTGATTTTGGGTAGTACAAAACCTAACGAATGCTGCTGGTCATTAGACCTGTGCACATACTAATCGGACAAATATAGAATCCTTGACAGTGATCGTTACCAAATTGTGCGAGACTGAGTCGCAGTATCTTGTGTATTTCCACTTGAAAAGAACACTTTCAGGGAAACACACAAGTGCAGTTGCAAAAAAAAGAAAAAGAATTTGAAATGTGTGCAATTAAAGTGATTCGTAATAATTAAAAAAATTGCAGCTGTATTGGACAAACCAAGTGTTTATACCATATTTAAAGATTTAACTTATCGACGGACTACTGAGTATTGGACAACAGGAAAAAGTTAAATAATGCAGTCTGTGGAATCAGTAATAGGTGAAGTATTTTAATGTATAAACGGGGGATAGTTAAAGTTTATTGTGTCAGCTTGAATCTTTTTTGCCAACTCTGTTTTGCATTGCTCACATGATAGCTGATGTGACTACTGCTGTATGGTTTTTATGTTTATGTGTGCTACCTGTTGTAAGCTGTACTGTAGCAATCTGCGGTGGGGTATAGGGATCATACACACCCATCATGTCTGTGCTGTGGGTATGATAATTTTAACCTGACCATGACTGGTTTCTTTTCTTGTCTGTCTTTTAAGTAGGCATTCATGTCATGCTAGGAATGACTTGACATTTGTAGCCTGTGTATGGTCTAAAAAGTTGGCTTGCATTTTAGGTTATGTGGATGCTCTCGGCACGTAAGCTTTAGTTGCCCACTTGTTTTCTTATTGTTAATATTTATTGTTTAGAGATTATTATCAAGGGATACAACAACTTTGTAGTTGTGTCAAGATATGCGACAGTTGCGTGAAGTTAACATTTAGTTGCCCCATGTTAGGCACCCGAGGTCATTGAAAGTCCATTCTTAATGTATAAGAAACTTTATGAATGGTCAAATGAAAGAAACTTTATTAATGGTCAAATGAACTGCCGCCCATCCCCATCTCACTCCTATATGGGCAGTTGCCCGCACTTTCCCATGCATTCGCTTGATGGAGTCCATGTGACTGCTTGAGCTGCTACTCCTGCAGCTGTCACGCTTACATAAAAAAGGTGTCCTTCAGTTCATTCGAACTTGTTATTGCCACTTGTAACCCCTCTAATGCCAAATTTATGATATATGCTTTGCTAAGTTTGATACTTGGAAATTCTGGTGTAAGCTGGATATATTATTGAGAAGTAAGATTTACTGCTGTGTGGTGTTACAGGTAGCAAACTCCTTTGCATAAACAGTTGTACATCATGCACCCAGTGTGTTGCTGCCAGTTTTTATAAGTGCCTCAAAACCAATTTCGGACCAGCCAAGCAGTAATGAAGTACTACAGTCTGTAAACTGTATCTTCTGGAACATCTCAGGCAGATATGTTGTACACTGCTTTGAAATGTATCAAGGATTTGTGTATATCACCTTTAAAAACTAGTAGGGAACAATGTGATTTCACATAAGCCCTGAGCTATGACCGCTTTAGACCCTCTTACAGACACAGTTTGCTTGTTTTATCTGAGGTTGGGGGGAGAGTGAGAAGGGCATACATTTACACGCTGCTAAGAAAGGCAGATTTTGCCCTCACAAAGACAAGTACTCTATTCAAAATGTTGGCTCCTGTGACAGTAATTCATATTTCATAATTTTTCATCAAGTATATAGAAGGCGACATGCTCAAGTGCTACTATGCACAATCACATTTGTGTTTTAAAGTTCTGTGCTAAGCTCCGTAGTACGAATCCCAGCGTTTTGTGTGGACTTCGGCAGATAATTATTTACCTCATGTGATTAAATTAAAAAAAATGTATTTAGAATTCCTTATTGTGCCCTTCCTTCTCACTTAGTGGCACTCAAGAAAAAGAAACATCTAAAAAAATAAACATTTGTGGGGCATGAAACCCTTAACTACATACGGCATTGCAAAGGAAAACCTTGAATTGATTTTCATTACTAGATGTTCCTTAATGCGCTCCCAAAGCGTATTGCATTAGCGTGCTTTTCAATCTTTCCGTATACGGCTTTATTGCTGTGAATTGAACCAATGACTTTGTGCTGAGCACTAGCATGTTATAGTCACTAATCCAGTACATTGGGTACTGTAAAGAAGGAAGTAATTTATAAATTAAGAGGGCACATTTTTTGGGCAAGTTGGTGGTTCATTATGTGACACCAGCGCAACACAAGGAACAAGGGACAAGGAAGAACACAAACGAGCGCTGAACACAAACGAGCACATAATTTATAAAGTTCACTTACTGCTACTGTAATTTCTTAAAATTTTTGTTCACACAAAAAAATTATTTGAGCAGTTGCTATCTGATCATGAGAAAATATGCAGTATCAATTCAGGTTATTTCACTTTTGTCCTTCTGTGTGCCATAAGTTACTACTGTAACACAAATTCACTCTATGAAGGAAAGAAAAGAAAAAAAAAGGCCTCATAGTAATTAAACCATTGCTGTTAATTTCTGCACTTAAACTGTACATACCAAGATGTGGCTTTTTTCTTTCCTGCAGTCCACTGCGACGTAGCCACCGTGTGGCGCAGGCGGGCCCTGTGCTGCCAATGGCCATGCAGGACCGTGTGTCACCAGCAACAGATGATCGAGTACACTGCTGTGGTCGGCGGTTTTGGTTTGTGCGGGACATCTGTGGCATCATCTGTGCTGTTATGACATGGCTATTGGTGCTGTATGCCCAGTATGTGGTGGTAGGCGTTATACTCTTGCCATCACTCTATACCTACTATGGCGCCTTTCACTTATTGCTCTTTGAGCTACTGGCCTTTCTGGCTGTCTTCTCACACGTTCGCACCATGGTGACGGACCCAGTAAGTTTCGCATTCTGTTTTTTGTTCTTTGCTGGCTTCATTGTATCATTGTTCACCTATGCCCGGTTTGAGAAAGGTTCTGATTTATTGAAAACAAACAAACAGACACAACTAATTGCACTTCTACTCTTGTGTGTAATGAGCGAAACTGCTCAACATAAACTCACCTGTAGTAAGAGATCATAGAACAGGATTAGATGATAGTAAATTTTGTGCAGCTGAGTGTGTTTCTTCACTGTAGATGGTGTTTTAATACATAGAAAAATGCTCTGGTAAAGTACTTGTAGTACTCGTTCATACATCTTGTTTTACATTCCTGTAAATCTGACAACCATGTTGAAAGATAAGTGAAATGAATTATAATAAGCAGCTATACTTACTTATTTAATAGGCTTTCATTAGTATGCAGCACTCCTAAGTCATTAGATTGTGTCAAAACAAAAGCATGAAGTTTGCCTTCACAGTGCTACATTTTCACATTAAAATTCTGCTCTTTTGTGCACACATCACAGAGGTGTTACAATGTGGTCAGAACTTGTTTTACACTGCCTATTGCAGGCTGCTAAACAAAGGCGCTTAGTTTTGAGCATGCATTATTCGGTGGTCTCATTACCAAAGCTTATGCCGACTGCATTGCATTTGGCTTTGACAGTGCTCTTTTTGAACAGTTACATAATTTGGAATGCTAGTTAAAGGCTCTTGAACACTTAGTTGGTTATCGCATTGTGTGACCTGTTGCTTGATGCTGTAGTCTGCACAATATTGCCAGTGATGACCTGCTAGTACAGTACTGCTTGATTGAAAAAATATTATCTTTCCAGTGGCCTTTGAACTGCGACACTGTGTGCCTTTCGAATGCGTAAGCAAATGTGCTGGGGACTCTATTGACAGCCATATGCATAGTGGGGCAGTATAGCAAAATAGTTAATGATATGCCATACTATAACATTATGGTTGATGTGACAATTATTTTAAAGATCTGGTGGGAGCTATCTGTCCATTGACGTGAAGCTGTTAGTTCAAGATGAATAGGATGTTCAGCATCTGTTTTGGGCTCCTTCAGCTTACCTTTGCTTGCTTCAAAATGCAAAATGAATCAGTGAAGCTCTTAGATGCCATGCTTGCTCAAATTCTCAGCTTTTTATGTTTGCTGGAGTATGCTCCCTAAGAAGGGGGGGACAACCTTAACATGAAGCTAACCTCTGCTTACATCAACTAGTTCAGAGCATTATTTTAGTGCATTGTTAAACACTATTATGTGATGCCTGGTTCTAATTTCTGACAGCTGCCACTGCTGGGGTGTAACCATTCACACAAATGTTTTTTGGAACTGTGTGACCAAAAATTGCCTGCACTCGAAACTGTAACATTCTGGTGCAATTACTTGTTTTCGGATCTGTATTTGATTGATTTCTGTAGTGTCTGCTTCTGCACTGGTATTGTTGTTTGCAATGCGGATGGCATCCCATTTTGTGCTATCCCTTCACAAAGTCCCCAAAGAAGGCTGCAGTTATTCAAAACAGATAAAATAAAGTGGCACAAAAGAATTTCATGACAATGTTTTTTGTATGTGAAGTATTTTAGGTCAGTTGTAGTGCCTATGCACCTCATAATCAAAACTCATTTTGTGGCTGGCTTATGTTGTCTGGTCTGTGTGTGGGAGAGAAACTATGTTCTTGATTGAGGAGTGCCACATAATTGTTGTAGCTTCTCTGAACTTGCCACTTTAGTTTCATCATTTATCCTTGATAGATGCTGAAATAGAGTGGATGCTGTGTATTGTAATGGCTCATTTACTTTCTTGTTGTCTTTTTTTTTCTGTGTCCTTGTTTCTTGACACGTAGGCTTTTGTTATTGTTGAAATTGGCCACTTGGTCTGACAATTGATAGGAAGGAAAAGAAAATGAAATGGATTGTTGTGAAATATGGCTTCAGGATTTTTTTTTTATCGCACTCTCAAGCCTTAATTTTTTGTCATCTTGCCAAGAGATTTCGTTCTATGCATGACAGTGTGAACTTAGCAAGTTTTCGTTTCACTCGTGCAAATTTGCTTATGCAAAGATTGACTGTGCAGGGTGCAGTGCCTCGGGGCACAGCCACGCGAGAGGCAGTGGAGCAGCTGGGCCTGAGAGAAGGTCGGCTAGTTTACAAATGTCCCAAGTGCAGCTGCCTCAAGCCTGAGCGAGCTCATCATTGCAGCGTGTGCCAGCGATGCATCCGCAAGATGGACCACCATTGCCCTTGGGTCAACAACTGCATCGGCGAGAACAACCAAAAGTTCTTCGTCCTCTTCACTGTAAGCAGTCGCCTCAGTAGCAAGCCAGTCAGCACTTATTGGGTACCCAAAAAAGAAATGCGCAGTTTCCAGAAGCGCTAAATTCTTTGCAGAAATGTGTATTAGCAGTCAGGCAATCTTTACAGAAGAAAAGTGCCTTAAATAGAATATATCATGTTAACTCTTTTCTTAAAAATGTGCCTATTTGTGGTGCTTTTATGTGCTATTAAATTATGTCTAGACATATTCGGTTGAAACATATGCTATGTGTGTCTGCCTCGGTGGATCAGTGGCTAGGGTGCTCGGCAGCTGACCCGAAGGTCGCGGGTTCGATCCCGGCCGCAGCGGTCGCATTTCGATGGAGGCGAAATGGTAGAGGCCCGTGTACTGTGCGATGTCAGTGCACGTTAAAGGACACCAGATGGTCAAAATTTCCGGAGCCTGCCACTACGGCATCTCTCATAATCATATCGTGGTTTTGGGACGTTAAACCCCAGATATTATTATATATTATTATTATATGCTACGTGTTCATAAAGTTGTAGCTTCTAGGTTTTGTGAATCGAAATAAAGCAGAAATGTTAATTTCTTGGAAAGCTTCTGAGTATGCTTATTTGAACCTTCAAAGATGCACCCCAACTTTCTAATTACACTTTCTAATTACAACTTTCTAATTCGAATTTTTCACCCACCTTCATTGCTATAGAAGTTGGCTAATTAATCTTGCCTCATTAAGCAATTAAGCAGAACACAAAATATATTGTGACTTACTCCATGCTGTAGTCAGCAACATGCATTTGGTCGAGTCGTCATAGAGTGCGTCGGCACATTTTTAAACTCTGGCTAGAGTTAGTTGGGGCACCCTGTATAGTGATGTTTGAGGATTGGACATTTGCTCTGGCTGTGTTCAAACATGAGATCAAACTCTTCTTCAAACTTTTGCAAAAGATTGGTCTGAAATTGATGGCATGCTCTTGTGGAAGTGAAAACTTCACATTACATGAAGGATTTCTCATAATGTGCTGTTGAAATACTAATAGATAAAAAGATAATGGATAAAAGTGACCTTATGTGAGAAAAAAATGTAGCTTAACTCAATATTAGTTGTACATAATAATCAAAAGAACATGCACTCATAAGAATGTGCTGACATTTAAAGCATCACTACAGCAGCATAGCGGTCGGAGCATGAAATTAGACAAGTATTTAGTCGTTCTATTTTTACTACTACCATCATTTATAAATTACATATGCGAGCCGAAGACACATTTTATGTTTTGTTTGATTTGGGAAGTGTGAGAAGCATTAGAAGCCATTTGTAACAACACCTTTCTGTTGAAATTTTATTTTTTTATACTACCCAATTTTCCAAACATTTCGAAATAGTATGTGCCCAAAAAGTATGAGAGCAGTCTTCATTTCATACTGTGCATGGCAGTGGTTATGGTGCTGAAAAGCAGTTGAGCAAATTGATTGATTTTCTGTGGCATGGTAAGAAAATACATACTAAACGCTGGGTACGTTTTCTGCAGTACCAGCATGGCTGAGCAATATTTGTATCATCCTTGAAGTCTGTTTGATGTACAGATAATTTTTGTTTTTCTGTTGCAGTTGTACATAGCAGTGATCTCCTGCCACGCATTTTTCCTGGCAGTCAACCATTTTGTTGGGTGCATCAACAGTGAATGGAGCAGTGAGTTATCTTCATGCTTTCAGGTTTAAAAAACACCAATGACACTTGACAACTTTCTGTGGGAGCAGAGCCAAAGCTACATGGGCGGAGCTTCTGCGCATGTGTTAATATACCAAGTAATTTCTTTTCTATGCGACCTGCCACGGTGGTCTGGTGGTTATGGTGCTCAACTGCTGACCCGAAGGTCAAGGGATCGAATTCTTGCTGCGGCGGCTACATTTTCATGGAGGCAAAATGCTAGAGGCCCGTGTGCTTAGATTTAGATGTATGTTAAAAAACCCCAGGAGGTCGGAATTTCCGGAGCCATATCCTACGGCGTACCTCATAATCATATCCTGGTTTTGGGAATGTAAATCTCCACAAATTGCTCTTTGCTTTCTCATGCCTTGGAGGCGTGCGCTATTGCGAACAGCATAAGTGTGCCTGTGATCAGGCGGAAAGATGAGTGCAATGATCTCCGAAAAAACAGCTCCATCTACTGTACTGGCTCTGTAACTCTTAGCTCCGTGTTCACAGTGCACACTGACCGAAGAAAGCAAAAGAAACAAGGGGAGGGATAAGGGGGTGTAAAGGAAAGGGCAGATGCGGCGTGCGGACTATGTACTTCGGTGCACACTGCCTTGTGAAGCTTTCAAAGAGATGCCTGTTGAGTTTTTTGTGATTGCGTCTTGTGTGGCAGCACTGGATTTATCGTGGAGGCGCGCAGCAGCATCTTTGGCACTGCCGCTTACACACGTTTATATTTGTAAATCATTGCTTTCGTCTATCTGCAACACTGACAAGCTAATGTTGATCAATTATGCTCTCTTGCACGTGTGTGATGTTGGCCGTCCGTTTTAAAATGCATACCTCGTAATATATTCTTCTGCAAGTCTAGCTTATGTAGCAGGCGAGCAGCTAAAGAAATAAAAACTGAGGTTGAGGAGCGCATTTGCGCGCGCCGGTCATTTCCGAACCTAAGCGCAGTGCCGAGCTTGTTGACAAAGTTTGCGTTGGATGCACTCTTTTTCTTCCTTCAGGTAACTGATAAAGTTGATTAAAATTAGTGCTACCTTGTTCCCGGCATTGTAAGGTCTCCCTCGTTGCCTGAACAGTGCACAAAGCATTGGGAAGTCATCGCAGAAGGAAGATAAAAAACCAGCAGCTACCGTCTGAAAGGCTGCTATCTGCGACTGGTTTCGTTTTCGTGCCCAACAAAACATTGCGGATCGAGCTTATGGGTTTGTCGAAAGATGGCACTGTACACTTTGAATATCCCCTATTATATTTCATTGCTGTTCCTTTTCGTGGTTCTTCCATGGTCTCAGTGGCATTATGCGTCTGTTATCACCAGGATTGTCTAGTCACGAGCAGTGGCTGATAAGGAAATAAAAGAATTAAGAAAGTGAAAATAATTCTTGCATGTATTACACTGTCCCAGTACGTGCGCTAAGCTCGTGCTAGAAAATTCAATCTGCTTTGAAAACACATTGTGTTGTTTGCTTTAGGGCTCAGCATTGCTAAACATTTACTTTTGAGTGCGCCAATTGCATAACCTAGTTTAACTGGCCTTCAGTGGGGAATGTGGGTGTGTGTTACATAAAGTGGGACTCTTTAGCCTAAGTGAGTCTGTATTGGTAAGCTCCAGTGTGAGGCATTTTATGATTCTTGGCTAATGCTTTGGGGTACTGGTGTTGGAAGCCCGCGGGATTCCTCATTCTTCAACAGGATGCTCAGCTGGCTCTCCAGCGGTCACCGTCATCCTGCTCATCCTACTCATCTTCGAAGCGTTGCTGTTTGCCATTTTCACCCTGGTCATGTTTGCGTCCCAGCTCCAAGCCATCTGGAATGATGAGACGGTATGGAAATCAAATAGCTAACCTTATTTTAGATCTTATTTTAGACCTTTTAGCACATTTGCCCTGGCTTATGTCAGTATTTTAGATTCCCTGAATTCAAGGGTTAAGTTGGTGCTGTGTTGTGTATTGTAGCATCTGTGGCAATTATTTGATTACTGGTCTGTACAACTTAGAATACATTGTAATATTCACTTCATGGTCCAGAGTCAGGCTGATGATGCCTTCACATGAAAGTAGTGTATAGGAAAAAGGCAAACTATCATTCTACCATGTTTCATGAAGATTTTTTGAAATGAGTATATATTTAATTCTGGTCGCTCACTGTGCAATCCTTCTTTTGTAAATCTCTTATGAGATATTGTAAAAGTGCACGTTGCAGTTAATATTTAACATTGAGGGCTATAGTATGTGAAATGTTTGTTGTGTGAATCCACACAGTGCGTGTGTTTCACTTGTCACCGTGAAGCACCGTGAAATCGCAGTGTTGCATGACTTCCCTGGTTGCTGCCATGAAAGGAGAAAAATGGAGGTGTGGTGGTAGCACAGACAAGTTGTAGTGACTGGCAGGTCCAACAGGTTTTTCTGGCTTCACAAGATCGCCATGCATGGGGAAAAACCATGCATAATTGCAAAAAAAATGTATCATTTTAAAAAACATTTATGAAGCAGATAAGGTGGTGCTGCACCAGTCTTTCTGCTGGCTGTCTGCAACCTGGCTTCCAATAACTGGGATTTAATTTTTGTGAAAACCTTGCCCTGATTCACTTCATGTAGTTTTGATGTGGCATGCTTTAAAACTTCACTTGTCATGCATATATTTTCAATGGTGGTGTGCAAATATTTGAAACTTTAGATATTAAACTGGAAACATTTGAAGCTTGAAATATTCAATGTGAATCATTTGGTACTTGATTAGATTAGATTCGAAAGACTCATTTACTATGCAAAATATTTGAACCACCCAAAATTTAACAATATATTCGGCTCCATTTGCAATTAGTTTTTCGTTTTGGAATTCGCTTCCTAGTTGAAAACGTTGATGTTCGCACACCCCTGCCTTTTAATGTAAGTGCATGGCTAGTTCATAGTAGCCTTCACTTAACCCCTTCAGGCGCTGTGTCCACATAAGTAGATGCCACATGTTTTTGCCAGTTCTTTGGAATAGTGGCCAAGAAAGAGCAAGATATACATTGTGCATAGAATCAATTGAACCTCCTGCGTAGTCGATATGTCTTCACTTAATGTTGTAAAAAGGGTTCGATTACAATAACTCGGTCACGATGGGATTCTATATTATACAAGACGTTTATTTACACTATTTACAACTGCGTGAGAGAGCCAAGAATCTATCGTCATTCGTTTTCGAAAGGTCTCTGTCACTGGTTCTTTGGCCGCCGAGTCCCCTGCACCCCACTCTCACTCCTTCATTAGCCGTGCCGTCCGGTCTTGCAAGGGGCAATGTCCTGTCAGTCATCCCGCTCCCCGAACAGGCGCAGGTGTCCCGATCACCCAACCTCTTCTCTGGGAAAGCAAATGTCGGTCCGAGACTCCGCGACGGTTCAGGGGAAAGGGAAGATCTGTAACACTTAACCTTTAATGTGTTGCATATGGCTGCAGCTAATCACTTTGGTGTAAACACAACAATGTTCAACAGGTCATTTGACTTGCTGCATTACAGGACCACCGTCAAAAGTATTATTCTTCTTTGCTCGAAATGAACACAACCAAAAAAATGGCCATACATTTTAAGCCTCAGCTGTGATTCTTTTTATACAAAAATGAAACATGTCTGACTGCAGAATAATTAAAATATTTATATAAATGGTAATGACATTTAATTACTGAAACTTATAGAAAGCAACATATTTCATCCTTTTCTTTCATGGAATGTAATATTGAGCGCCTCGAAATAATGTGTGAATTTGACACATTTGCCGACAGTCCATCATAATTCGTACCTGAAGGGGTTTAACGTGTGTATGCACCACAATGCATTGCACATTTTGTCGACCATGCTTCCATTTAACTGTAAAGCTTGTTGTGTTAGCCACACCAGTTTACTATACACAGGTAGACTTTTCTGGACTTACTTGTCTTTTATGTGACATGTTCCACACTGTGTATCACTAAAACATAATGTAGAGGAAAGATGCTAATTGAACTGAAGTTCAAAATAGATGCGGGCCCTGCCACACTGCTTGGGAGACAAATGTTGCAGTAGTACGTCCCACTTCGTGGTGCTTTGTCACACTGATAGCATTTCAATGCTGAAGTATGAAGTTATGCAATGAAATATATGGACCTTAAATAGGCTTTTCCTTTTCTTGTTCTCTGTAAAAAAAAAAAAAAAAGCCCCCACTGGATACTGCTCTCACATTTATTGATGACAGCATCATCAAATGCAGTGTCCTAAAGTCATTAGGAATTGGGCCGTGGCGCTAGTCAGTGCAGGGGTTATGAAAATTTCACGACATTGATTTTAATTCACATACTATACAGGACTCCACAGCAGGTGACACAAGAAGCCCAGAAGGCAGGATGCCAAACCGAAAAACAAAAAAATTATTTTTGTGATCTGTGTCTAATTGGCCCTTATTGAAGGAGTTCAAATGGAA
Source organism: Rhipicephalus appendiculatus (assembly GCA_030522465.1). Classification (NCBI taxonomy): domain Eukaryota; kingdom Metazoa; phylum Arthropoda; class Arachnida; order Ixodida; family Ixodidae; genus Rhipicephalus; species Rhipicephalus appendiculatus. Next base: position 681,801 of record JALIZH010025613.1, read on the forward strand.
AAGGTATTGCACAGCTGCAGTTTTCTGATCAGTTGTTCCATATTTAAAACAAAGACTGCAAAGGTTGGCCTTAAAACAGGTATTGTTAGTTTTTGTGCCAAGCAGTGACATTCTAAGCAGACCACGATAACATTGTTTTGTTCATTGCAATAAAATTGAAGCACTGGGAGCTTTTCAAATGAAACAGATTCTTGCATTATTTGCTTAAATGAGCCTTCACATTAATAGAGTGCTTAATTCTGTCCACTCGATTTCTTTTTGGGTGGATTCTACTGTACCATGTATCGGGCAAAAGTATCAGGCCGTCAATGAGGGTTGTATGCAAAGGCAGGATTTTTATTGCATCATAAACTTTAGTTAAGGGATATTGTGACGCACGGGCCAGTGATGGCCAAAGAGTGGAAAGATACATCATAAATAGAAAAAAAAACTGTTCTTGTTTGGCAATAGCATTAAAGGACCCCTGACAGCAAAACTTTTGTTTGGGACTTTTTTACTGTAATTTGTAGCCTTGTGTCTGGTAATGCCAAAATTAAATCGTAAATGCTCTTACGTATAGTATAATTAATGCTAACATAGTTAATTACGACAGATTCTAGCACCACTTCAAAACGCCCGCCTAAAATCGTAAAACTAGCGCCCCACAGCGGGGGATCGCCTGAGACCACGTGTGCTCAAGCTTTGGTTGACGCTGAATGCGCTGTTTTTCAAATCGGGGACCCACACAATGAAGAAAGAAACGATGTGGGTGCTTTGAGCGTATCCCCCCTCAGGGAAAAAGAAAAGCATTCCTGGCGTAAGCAGCCAAAAACAGTTCAAGAGCAGCCCAACAACAGAGTGAGAGGGGCGAGAAACAATAGCCCTCGTTGGGTGCCAGTCGTGGTTTTCGTGTGCACCCCTGTGAAGGTTCTGCAACGTTGACAATACTCGTTTTTCTTGTGGAACGTCACACGGAGCCTCTGTCTACGTCATACTAGCGGCGATGTTGCGAGGTGCTGAAATCTCAGATGAGCACTCAGGCTTACTTTAAAACCAAATTAAAATATCTTAAAGGCAACGTTCGTTACTCATAATCTGTCAAAAGGTGGCCCTCGCATGCAGGACTATCAAACAACAGAAGCATCTCGAATTTCCAAATTCGGTGTCAGGGGTCCTTTAAGTGTAGGTCAATGTAAGTGAACAAGAACAGAAGGCAGGGGTAGATTTGCCATGCGTTGATGCCCATATTATGAACTGAGGCTACTGCTGGTATTACATAATAAAAATCTTACAGGCACATCATGCAAGGTCAGTTTCTTAGCAATGGGCAGCTCGCAACTACATTGCAATGAACATGCTTGTCAGTGTTGTTGAGATCTACACTTCTTGTAATGAGCTTTGTATAAGGTGAAGGAAGGCATGTTTCCATATCCTAAAGTGCACAGTCACGCAACCTCCAATCACTGTCACGTGTGGTAGAGTCGCGCGACCTAAGCAGATACGTCCCGTATGATGTCAGTGGTAGAGCGACACATTGCTGTCAACTCTGGTTCTGGCTGTAGTGATGCTGCCAAAATAGTGAGAATCTCGAGACGGCACAGTGTAGGTTACTGGCCCCTCAGTGACATGGGACAACCACTGACACTGGCAAAAATAGTGATACTTATGCAGCACCAGGCAGAACCTTTCCCTTTCATTGAAATTGTGGTGGCGGTGCGATGTGATATGTGACGTCTCTGCTGAGGTCGCGTGGCCCTCCTGTATGGGATGGCGACTGGAGGTTCTACTACTGCACTCTTTAGGGTATGGAAATGCACTGAAGGAAGATTGTGGGATTGTTGCTGGTGCACATTTGCCAATTGTCAAGCTGCATGCATACACATTATGTAACACAGATTCCATCTCTTTGTGCAGGGCATAGAGCAGCTGAAGAAGGAAGTGGCCAGATGGCAGAAACGCTCTCCATGGAGGAGCATGCGGGCTGTCTTTGGGCGCTTCTCTCTCTCCTGGTTTTCACCCTTCACATCCGCTGGAGATGCACCCCTTCTCCCAGGTTACCTGTACGCGGTCTAGCACCATTTCCGGAGCTGATGCCAATGCAAGCATGGTGAATGTTGCACACCTCCCTCACGAACCCAGTGCTCCTGTTCGAGCTTAGGTCATACCTAGTGTCTTGCAAGACATGCATCTAAGTCTTTTTGTGGAAGAAACTTGACACAGTACTACAACAAGCCATTCATTGTGAAAGCACTTTAATGAGAAACAAAAATATTTGTGAAGATACTGCAAGCCACACCAGGTTCCACTCCTAGAAGGCACTGGCACAGCACGATGAGTTGGCTTGCCTGGTTCTCTTTTCCTCGGTGGACAAAATGTTTGTGGTTAAGCGAAGACTGAAGAGGGCCAGAATACAAGTGTGCATTTTAAAAAGCGAAGTGACAGAGGTGGCGTTCATGTGCCCGCTACTAATGTTGTACACTGTTGGAGGTGTGTATATTATGTGTATATTAGTATATGATCTGCTAGACTTGCAAGCTGTGAAGCAGCGATACACTTGAGGTTAGTCTTTTTACTACAAGATGTTTTATTGTACCATCTCATTGTTTAAGCCTGAGGTGGCATCCCAGAGGTAACCTTTTGGGATACTGCCACTTCCACGAGATTTCACATGAGTTGCACTGGCTGCGTTGGTGTTGGCGACAGCGTTCCTGGCACAATGTCTAGTGCACTGTCTTATCACAGTGCCAAAACAATGTCGCCTGTATATGCCAGTACATATGGGGCTATTTGCCCACAATCTCGTGGAAATATCTGCGAAAGTGAGCACCAGAGAATACCATCCCTTAACAGTCTGTACATTTTTAAGCAGTAGGTCTTAATCAATGAAAGGCAGTAGTAAGTGTCTGAAGTGGCTTAAGAACAAATATTGTGGCACTTTGATAGCACTATTCATGATGTTGATGTAAAACTACCATTTTGGAAAACAGATGCTACTGAGCAGGAGATTTTTTTTTTTCATGGTCTTCGAGTTCCAAGTTTCAGAAAGTCAGAATTATTCATGAAGCTCATTTACAGAAGCCTGCTTTTCTGGAAGGCAGAAATTATGCATTGATCTGAGATATTCATGGAGGAATATAGTTGTGTAAAATGCAGTAAATATGGCATGCATAGCGGAATGAGTTTGGAACTTTGACATTTTAAACCTGCCTGGTGACAGCCATTGATATCTCCTCACTCGCTTGTGTTACCTTGTACTGCATTAAATGCTTGTATGGTATTGTTTATATGAAATAATGCTGCACCTAAGCACTTTGCAAGGCTAGAGTAGTAGCAGCATAAAAACGCACAAAGTGTCTTTGGAGGCCTGCTTTTTAACTTGAAAGTGCAAATTGTTGGAAGCTATTTTATGTAAATGCAAAGAAACATATACAACCCAAAATTCTGAAGGCTGTAGAGCCTCTATTTTGTAGACCTGTGCATGTGTAATGATGCTCTGTGTTATGTACTGAAACATTGTCAGAATGCATGAAATCACAAATGAAGTAGTGTAATTTGAACACAACTTGTACTGCAAAATTGATAGTTTGCCATGGATATAAGGTTGTCATTTGAATGTTGTGTGATGTGTGTGTGCTTTGTGCCCTTACTGTGAAAAATTTCCAGCATTTTTGTGCAAGAACACACTGTTGTACATGTTATTTGAAAACTGCATTACTTATTTTTAAAAATCTGGTCACCACATTTGTAACACTATTGGGGCACTATACTCACTTGAATGTCTAGCTGAAAATGTGTTTTTTTGCATGTGTAGGCGTTAGGAGACACCACCATTTACGCCTGTTGTGGCATGTGCACAGATTTCTCTATAGAACTTGCTGGACATGCTTGGGAGTGCTTCCTTAAAGCTGTTCATTAATTGGCTGAAGTTGTGTGGAACACTTTTGTGCATACTGAAAAAAAAAAAAAAAAAAAAAAAAAAAAAAAAAAGCAGCCTATGATGTGGATAAATGTTGCCTGATCTAAGCCCTAACCATTGTGCTTTGCTGTATTTGCATGTCAGTAGCACATATAGCATTTGTTGTGTGTTATAGTCATTCTTAATGTGTGAGTCTGTGTTTACTGTTGAAGACCAATGGAGATGATGAACTTGAGAATAGACTTTTTGTTGTTGTTTTCTGCTTATGGATAAGCATTTCCACGTCACTGCCTGGCATTGTTGGTTTGCTTGTATGGTGTTTTGATTTTCTTTTTAGCCATTTTTGCTTGCCTGACGTAATTTAGACTTGTGATCCTTTGGTTGGTTGTGAATGGGCTGGGAACTCGTTTATAAATTGTAATGGTTATGTGATTACAGTATGAGAAGGGTGGGAAGGCACAGTATGAAACTGGTGTGTGCTTTTTACTTGTTGTCAGCTAGCCGAGCTGCACCACTTCAGACCATCTGATTCTTGGTTGTAAACATGTAATAATAAGCTCACCCCCCCACCTCCCCTTTTATATGCACTTGTATGTGGCCTGAGAGTGCTGTTTTTGTTAATGTGAACAGTATCAGCATATTGACACTGTTATTGTCACCCTAAAAAATAAACAGCCGTGCTTTTTAGGTGTGAAAATGGAATTGCAGAACTCAAGAATAGAGATAGAGAGGTGCCCTACTTTTGCATGTATACAGGCATATGCTGTGTCCTGGTAATGGTCATGCCATCTTGTTGCAGCGTGACTTGAGTCGATATTTATGTGACATGTCTGAGGACAGTTTTCAGAAATGTCCTTAGCATCAACTATATACATCCATCAAAACTGCTTGCACTTGGTTTTCAGCAATGTTGGTGTCCCAGAACGTCCCAAATTTGCTCTGGTTGCCCTAAAAACTTCCAAATTAGCTCGGTTGTCCAGCTTTTCTATAATTCTTCCAGTCATAGAACAGATGTGCTTTACTTGCTGAGAAACATCAATACATATGGATTTTTATCAAGTTCCAAAATAGATTGGACACCATAGGACTTGGTGCCGAAGTGCAACTGAAACATCAGGTTCTGTAGCAAAATTGTTGTGCGGCCTTGCTAAACAAAAGCTCTTCATCAAACCTTACAAGATTAGGGAATGGCAGTTACGACTTGTGCGTAAAATGTGCACTGAAATTTTTGCTTTTTGTCTTTCTAGAAGGCTGACATTAAGAATATCTTGAAGGAGAAAAATGTATCGTTGAGGTGAGTAGCCACTTGGGGTAGTCGCGACAATTTTTTTCAACAATTTTAGAGAATAAAAACAGCATTTTTCTTGGTGGCGAAGGCATGATAAACATTTCGATGCCATGCATCATGATCTTCATTTCCAATAAAAGCAAACTGAACATATTTTGGTTATCCTTGCACCACCCTTGAAAATGTCCCAATTTTTTCCAGAATTCAGTCATTTTGCTGTCCATGTTTTCACAACTCTACGCATCAGCCAATTAAAAATATTGGGTTACACACGAATGCTTTTTAAAATGTCCTGCACCAGGTTTTGTCTTTACAAACGAAGAACCCCTGTGTGTAGGTCATGCAGTGACAGCTGCCTGCAAGATATGACACTTATGCGCACCACGAAAACAGCCGAGGACTCGAATGTTAGCTTGTATGCCCAGTAGTAGCCAGTCTGCTGGGCAGTATGGGATGGGCATCAGATCTGTCAAGCCACAGATGCTTTCTGTAGCATGAAATAGTCAACAGCAACACAACACACTAGCCAGTGGGGCAAAACCACTTCTGAAAGTTGCGCCACTTAAGAAAAAAAGAAAAGTAAAATACACATGCCTACACATGCACGCACACACATGCGCACCGAACATTATAAAAGGGGGTGGCACTTGTGACCCATATTATGGCCCTACAGCTTCAGTGTAGAGAAGTGCTAGGGAGGAATATTTGTTCTGGATGCTAGTCAAAGCAATGGTGTGAGCCTGTGCTTCAGGGACGACGGGTACCTCCTCACACCATCACTTCGCAATGTTTTGTTTGCTTCTGTCTTTGTTATCGCCGAACGCTTTTCAAATATTTTTCCAGAAGAATGCTCCATGGGACAATGCATGATGATGGGCCCTTTAAGTAGTAATGTGTGTGTTTTGTCCCACCTAAGCAACTAGATCCAAAATCTTATGATTTATGAATGGGAGACTTCTGGCTGCAGTAGTCTTTTGAAAGGAAATTTCAAGTATTTCTTGTTCTGAACATTATTATGTAACAGGCATTTTTATATTTTTGTTCTTTCATTGCAAAAACAAATTTTCCATGAGAACGTTCCAAAATTCAAAATCAAGTACTACATAGAACTTTATAAAGAACTGCTGTTACTCAATATGAGCGTTCTCATATATTGAGGACAGCCTGCGAAACACTGGAATAGACGGGCTTTACTGAATCTTATAAATGCTATTCAGACGGCAAGCAAACACGTAGCAAGACACAAGTGAAACTACCGAATGTTTTAGTCCATAAAACACGAGATGAATTCCAACACAAGTGCAATGATCAAGTGTCGACTTTCACTAGTAGAAGCAAGAACGATTGAACTCTTTGTGTTGTTATTAAAGTCACATTTAATGCACTCATTTTTATTTGCAGTCCAGTTTTTAGGTGGCGGTATCGCCGACTTAGCCGGTTCATTGCTTTGATGCCAGACACGATGGTCATGTTTTATTGTAGGAACGAGAGTCGCCAATGGTAATGACCTCTAGATGTAGTGCCACCAAAACAGCATCTTAAATGGAATGTTAAAATGGATGTTTTTGCCGATGAATCTTCAAATAATGTCGCTTTTTTTTATTTAAGAAAGCTAATTTTGAGGCAGCTTCATAAGGTGTTTTATCATATTTATTATAACATGATATAATTTAAAAATTATCTTAATATTTGAGTCCTCAAACAACACTAGCACCCTTGAAGATTCCTAGAAAATTTTCTAATTGTTGTGCAGCTGTGCTGTGTGTTTGCGTCTGGCCATGTCTCATTGCATTGTGCATTAATCAATTTTGCATTTCTTTGCTGCAGCAGCATCTGTTTAAAGTTTGGCTCTACTTAGTTGGAGATGATGCGCTGTACTTTCATACGTAAGGTTTCAAAAATGTGCAGGTAGGGGAGGGTTCGATAGGGTGGGTGACACTATTCGGTACTGCCACGAATGTTATGGCTGGTAAAATGCAGGATTTGTAAACAGTGGGACCTGAGCACAGCAGGTGCAAGGTTTCTTGCATTCAAATCTTTGTCCAAATGTGCAAAAGGTAATAGGTACTTTAGGTACTTTCCAGAATGGCAGCCTTTACTGTGCATGCTTGTTGTGGAGGCTTCATTTTCTTTTTTTTTTTCCCACTATCATCGATGTGTGTGACAACCTGTGTCACGACGTTAGAGGAACTTTGTTGTGATCTTTGTTGTCCTCCTGATGATTGTTCTTGACATGGGAGACTGTGATTTATTTGGTAGTTTCTAAACATTGTGATGTTCATATTTGTTTTGTGTAGACACTGTTATTGAACTGTGTGAATTATGTACTGCAACACTGACCAGGGAGGGCAGGATAATGGCAATGACGTAAGTAAAAGAAAAATTGAGGACAAACAAAAGCCGTTCTGTGTTTTTCTCCCTCTGCTTGAACATATTAATTTGGCATTGTGTGCAGCGATGTGTAGTACGATTGCATCACATAGGCCATGGAAAGCAAACAGTTATTTTTCACAATATTTTTCATAATTTATTGCGAGTTTACAGACATTGATAGCTGTCAAGTTGCCTATAAAAAAACCTTAATTCCTGGAAGGGCTCCTGTACGATTGGTGAAAAATCACTTACAGCAAAAAGCATACGCTACTGTGAACACCTCAGCCAGATCTTGTAGTCGTGCGCAGCAAGGAGTTTTATTAGCGAAGCGTGAAGTTGCCACTTTCTCAAGGGCCCTCTCACCCTTACAGAGTGAGTATGAGCCTTACATCGTGAGGACAAGCCTCTCTATAGAGGCCTGTCATCACACTCTGGCGGCTGCTATATGGCGTCATATAGCAGCTTGCTGCTATTGGCCGATAGCTTACATAGACGAGGAGCGATGTTCTTGCCACGGGGTGCCGTCATGTGCCAGCACCGGGCTGTATAGTGTGCTAAAATTACACAGTAGCAACACTATCGCACACTGGAATCACATGGAGAGAGAGCAATTGCACTTCATGACGTGCTCTCAAGACACCACCCCCCACCCCTTGTGTAGCTTTCAGCATATCAGTTAGGGCGAAATCATAGAGAAAGTGCGCAACTAATCCCTGTATCTGCTCATTCTTGACGGATTTGAAAAATTTTTGCGGCCATCGATTTGTGTAGTAATTAACTCCAGTACTGAGGTAAATAGATGATAACTTGCAAAGTGACTCGGGACACCTTTAATAACCACGTTTCATCATTCAGCACTCACTAGAATATCAATCCGTGTAGTGAAATTTTCCTGCCTAACAGATGACAGTTTGTGAAGCTGATGCAGTGTGCTGGCTAGTGTTATGCAAATTATTGTGCTTTGGCTGCTGATTTGAAGCAAGTAGAACATGTACAACAGTCATTTGTACTGTGACTGTTAAAAAATGTACAAAAACACGATGATGGCTGAGCTGTGGAACCATGAAACTGAAATCGCTTATCACTGGGGGGAGTGAGAAAATATGGCTGTACTGATAACAAAAGCACTTATTCAGGTTGTCATGCTTGTCAGATATTGCAGGAAGGACAAAAAAGTTCACGTGGAGTGTTGTGCAGAACTGTGGCACCTTGACAGAAGTATGTGTTTTGTCACCGTATGAGACTGATAAAGACATTTGTATTGGCAGATTAGTATGTCAACCTTTTCAAGCTACAGCAGAGTGCCTATGCCCATCTGCTGCGGCAAATGGGCTACAGCATAGTTATAACCAGGCGTAATAATACTGATGGTCTCAAACCACCAAGGCGACAATCTTCTATCTAAAATTTGCTTTTATCAAGATCTATAAAGAACCAGAAATAGTTTTCTTTTTTTTTCTTTCTAGAAATAGTAGTATATGTTGGGACACGTGTTCATGCGGTTAAGAAAGACAACCGGACGGCGTGAATCCCAACTCTCAACTGACTTCTTTATTTGTTTCTCTTCGCTCTATTCGCCCTTCCCTTGCACGTGTGGTGAGGGAGTTGAGTACGCGATGGAAGAACTGGTTAGGAGAGGGGAACTGCCGCTCCTTCTTCGCCTGACCTGTTGCAGCCACCACATATACATTCTTTTACAGTGGTGTGCACCACCCGAAATGTGACTTTCTTAATGAATCGATGAATAGACCAATTTAATAACGGGATGGCTAATAAGCTTGAATGGGGGAGGGTATAAAAAGTATGAAAATGGAGTGTGAGTATAAAAATTATATTCTTTAGTAAACAAATGAAAAAAAAAAAAGGGAAGGGGGGAGGGGAAGCTTCAAGTATAAAACCTGGCACAATGTTTGTGTGGCGTACAGCTTGTGCACATTTTCGTGTGTTAAATAGGCCCTGCAACGCTTTTTCAAGTAATCGTTGAATGACTTTATCAAAAGAGTTTATTGCCTCCCGAATCGACTGTCGCAAAAACTTTTAGAATCCGTATTCACACACGGTCCTCGACTCGAAACTCAACCTCAAGAGATCCTTGAGAGTTTTCACGTTGCAGAAATCGCAAACCCGCAACAGTCCTCAAGGATCCCTTGAGGTTGAGTTTCAAGTCGAGGAGCATTTGTGAATACGGACCTTAGAATCTGTCTAGTGCGAGCGTAGTTACAGGAATTGGTCGCACGCATTTCCCTCTCCTTTCGTGCCAGCGAGTGCGCGGAAAGCCACGCAGGGGGGGGATAGTGACAAAAGGGCAAAAAGCTACGTCCAGCGCGCGTCATGACTGAGCACTTTTTTTTTCTTCTTTTTTTTAGGAATCGCGGCTTACTTTCAGTACGATCGCGAGTGAGCGAGCGGGTACGTCGCGGCATACCGCGGCGGCCGCGGTAAGTATGTGGCTCAGGACATGGCCTCCGAGATTGCGCGCTGGCGGGTTTCTCTTCGGCCGTCCCAATCGCACGGATTCTGTAATTTCAGAGGTGAGCGTGGCCCGCTCCTCCGCACCGCGGCGCTCGCCGCCGAGGGTCGGAAAGGCTGCCGCGCTGTTGGCGCGGCTTGCATGGGGCGAATAAAAAAATGGTTTTGCGCTTTATATAACCTCCCACTGATTTGGAAATGTCAGGTCAAGATGTACAAGAAGCAAACTTCTTGCTTCGGCAAAAAGAACTTTTGATAGTCCCGGTCACATGAATTAACATTCGGGAAAGACCAGCGATATACAAACTGAACTTCTTGTAGCTCCACGGTGTATACACAGATACACCACCAGTAATAATCGTGATACAAACAACACAAAAACAGATTAGCATGTAGCGCGCTTGTGTGCACAGCGGCGCCGCCGAAATTTGCTCTCCTTTTCGCAGAACGCCAACAACGTATCCATGTAAGGTAACCGCGCAAAAGCCGCAGCCTGAGCGTGTTACAAAGAAATAAGGTCAAGCGCACGCTGGAGAAGAACGCTAACTGAGCCGACCAAACTCGGCACTCGGCATCAGCCCTCGGCATGCTCGCCCTTCGCGATGTCGCCGACGCCGCCGGTTCTGGCGCCGAAGCTGCGCTCGCACAGCGCGCAATGCTTCGCACTCACCCGCGTGGCTTCCAGTTTCTCCTTCCAACTACCTACTGTACTGTTGCACCACGTAAGCAAAGACGTCATACGACTGAACGCCGCCGGTGCGGCGACGGCTCCGGTCAGGTTACTGGCGCGTTTTATTCATTTAAGGTCGCCCATTTGCATTGCGAGTTTTACAGTGTTTAGTAGATACATTGGGCGTTGTAAAAACGAGCATGGAAATCTTTAGCTTTGTCTGAAAGAATGCAACACAAGGACGTTACATAGCAGTCACATTTTGCGCTTTTTCGTTTTTTCAAAGCTGTGTCTAAAGGTACGTCGGACGTACTCGAAACCGGGAGTCTAAAATTAAGGTACGTCGGACGTACGCGAAACCGGGAGTCTAAAGATACGTCGGACGTACCCAAATCCCAAGAGCTGAAGGTACGTCGGACCAGTCGGACGTACCCACAACCGGGAGTCTAATCGGCAGTCGCGCATTTTCGCGAGCTTGCACTCAAGTTCGACCAGCCCGTCCGCCGTTCTTTGGCAGTTGCGTTTCCGCGGGTCCACGAGGTCAAAAAAGTTTTTCTCCAACGAGTTCATTGTTGGTTTCGATAAAAATTTTCTGATCTTGACGACCCACTAATCACGGCTGGAAACCTCGTGGGCCCAAGCGCGCTGGTTAGTTTTGGAGACGGTCGCAGTTTCGGTTTAAAAGAGCGCTGAGTAAGGCAGCATACAGAATGGTTTTCGTGCAAACTTACATGGGCACACAAAACCGCGTTCACATGAGCGCCGCACAGACAACTCTCTGCAGCGAAGCCTTCCTGTTTGTTGCTATTATCCTCTATCATAGGTTGCAACTTCCCAAAAATGCACTGCCCATCGAGGCACCGACATCAGCCTTTGTACTTCTGTGCGAGTCTGCCCCTTCTTTTTTCCGTTCAAAAGGTCTGCTAGGGGAGAAGGCTCGCAAGGATAGTGGCAGCCTACACAAACTTGTGGCGCAGGTGGCGGTTGGTTGTTTACACGAAGACTGAAGGCGCGTTTCGCGTGCAGTGGGGGAGGTGACACGGCACGCACTTTAAAATCGATTTTATATTTGTTCTAGGCCATATTATACGTTGATATTTCGTAGATGATGCGTGTCTGTTCACAAAAATCTATCCGACAAATTGTCTCGCCTTCAAATTTTGTGTCAGTAGTCCTTTAAGGTGGCATTCACTACGGCGACTGACTGAAGTCTACGACTGGCACCGGCGAGCGTGACACCGTTCGTCAACCACGCGGTGCTCAAAGTTTTCCATACTCATCGTCAGTGGTCACCCGGCTCACTCACTGTCGGTTTTTTACGTCAGCAGACTCATACAAAGGCTGGTTGCTTCGTATATGTGCAAAAATCGGTAGGCAGTAGCCGCGACCTGCCCAGCGACGGGTGCGTCCCAGTACATCGCGACGGCCGACGTATCTTTCTGTTCGCGGTTCCGGGCACGTTCGACGTATCTTCAGCTTTTGGTATTCGGGTACGTCCGACGTATCTTATTTAGACTTCCGGTTTCGGGTACGTCCGACGTACCTTTAGCTTTTGGTATTCGGGTACGTCCGACGTATCTTTAGACACAGCGTTTTTTCCAATTGTCTTCCTGGATGAATGCTTAGTTTTCCTTCAGAAGGACGCCGTTCTGTTGCATGTTCGACACTTTGCATATGCAGTCGAGAGTACAGTAAACGTGGAGGATATTGATATTACCATTGTGCCACCAAAACATAAGTAAAATAGAGACGACGAAAAATGAGGCGATAACAACTCAGACACTTTCACGATGAACGACGTGTGGAGTAAACGTAGGTCGGCTAATCAAAGCCTGCAACAATATTCCGGCAATATTATACCCTACTTCAGTGACATGACCAGGGCACACGGTTATCTTTAGCGTTTTTCTCTAGAGCGTAACCATGCTTGGGTTGACCACCTCATATATATATATATATATATATATATATATATATATATATATATATATATATATATATATATATATATATCTATACGCGATCAATGGGAAAACGATGCGTCACGATAGGATGATTCACCGACGAAAACTTGCCCAGTTTCCACCCATACACGTCTCGAGAAAGGATGCTAGAACACCCCTATATTTCTCAAATCGAGGTATTCGTGCCGAGATGAAACGGACACTATTAAAAAAAAGGTAACATTACCAGAGACGAATGGATACGTCCTTACAATGATATTTATCAGGAAAATTGAGCAGTTGCCGTGCTTTCCTTCGTAAATTGGGCCAAAATAAATGCAGTAACAGAGAAGAAATACTTGCCTTCAGTGCATTCAGAAGATCCGGGCGCTGATTCTTTCTTGTACGCGAAGAAAATGCCGATGTGCACGCTGGTATGCCGTGCGCTCTGCTTTCTGCCGCGGCTTCCGCTGCCGCCGGAATCCGCGGAATCCTCAGTTAGCGCGCCCTCTCGCGGTAGCCGGGCGCGCGAGGCGCATTACATTTTTTTTTTTTTTGCTGGGGAGCGCGGCGATTGGGAAGGCCCATAGAGTTTCATACAATAATACCTAGAGTGGAATCTGGCGCTAGCGTCTATGCGGGCTCTTTCAGCGGCGCGTTGTACCACCATGGGAATGATGGGAAGTACAGGCTTCGGATCTGCTTCGGATGGATTACGTTCTTGAGATTCGAGACACTTATTTTCCGATTGTAAAACAAAGTGATATGAAGTCAGTTCCAATTAAAACTGGCTTAATTCTTGTGTACGTAAAACTTATCGCAAAAAGTTTTATGGACCATGAGATGGAAGTCAGACCTGGATGAATTTAACTGCCAGGGTATGCATTGCACTGCCATTGTGTTCCAGGTTTGGCATCCAAATAAAATAAGTTATTTTTTATAACACTTGAAAACACACACGCTTGTTTTTCCCTCGAAAGTACGTACTATCAATTTATAGAACTAACAGTACAGTATTAAGTGAGAAACACTTAACGTATCGTCTGCTGCGATGCTAGGTGCGTCTGTCCAAGTGGCCTGCCCCCAACGCATCTCTCGTTTTGTTGTGAAGACGAGTCAGAGGAGCGTGACGGTGCGTCTACTTAGCTTCGCCGTCGTTTTGCAGTCGATATGAACGAGTTTTGGCAAGACGCGCTCGTAAGAAGACGTGAACTCGCTGAGATATCCTGCACTGGCATGGGACGCTACGCTACGCGCAGCGGTGAGTGCCCGACGCTTCGCTAAAACTGTCGTATACAACCTGTAAAGCTGCAACGTCGTTGCAAACAAAGAGACCTAGCGTTCTTTAGCCTCTTTGAACGACACAGGCACTGCTTGAGTGCTTTGCACCGCACTCCACTAGCCAAGCTGCGCGAATAACGAAACTGAAACTGTAGAAAAAAATCCGTTGACACTTCGCTAGCTAACGCTATCCAATCCGAAGCCTGTACTTCCCATCATTCCCATGGTGGTACAACGATCGCAGCGACAGATTCCACTCTAGGTATTATTGTATGAAACTCTATTGGGAAGGCCGGAGAGAAACCCGCCGGCGCTCAATCTCGGAGGCCATGCTGAAATGAAGGAATGACCGTGGGCTTTGTGTTAATATGGTGCGGTCATTTGGGTTTATGGCATCATTTGTGGAGAGAAGAGCGAGCGATTTCCAGCTGACTTTGAAAATTAACAGTAAATTCCAGGCCGCGTGCTACGCTATAATGTTTGGCTCGCGTGTTCTCGGGAGCCTCGACTACCAATCGTCAGCGTTTTCTGACCGTGCTGAAAAAGTGTTGCAGGGCCCATTTGAAGCTCGAGGCCAGCCTGATGCAGCATTTAAATTTATTCACAACAATCTATAACGTATAATTGAAAAACATAGGTACGTATTATCACGCCCTAGCAGCTGCAGCAAAGAGTTGCAGGGCCTCAATAAGGGTTACAGTCACATACAGTGGCGTAAATCTGGAGGGGGGGGGGGGGGGAGGTCCTGATTCCCGTGTGTTCAGGCTGGAAGGGACACCTTGTAAGTGTCCCCACCGCTGGAGATTTATTTTTCAAGCGTGATATTTGAATTTCTTGGCAGTTAAGGATAGCGCACTCTCCGTAAAACCAACTCTAAAATGTGAAACCCTTCAAATGAACGGAAACGAACTACAAAAGTGAAAGCTGCTTGTCGATCGTTTTATAAAGCACTGTACAGCATGAGCTTTCTGGAATGCTACGGGTTACTTCCGACGAGCTGCAAATGTTTATTACGCTGAGCTTTGAAATGCAGATCAAAGAATCCCCGATCATCTACCTTTATTTACGTCGACGATTTGTTGGAGGCCATTCACAATGAAGTATAAATGCAATTGCTCGACTACGACTGTGTCATTTTAATAAAAATTACCGGTAAACATCAAATTGCTTTACGAGAAAGTCTTCCGGGGCAAATCATGGGAGGCTATTTCTAACAGGTTTACACGATATGGAGAAAGAAAAGCTGTAGCTTTATATCACAAAAAAGTGTTAGCATTTGTCTTTCACGGTTTAACTCGAATGACATGGCTGGAAAGAAGGAAAAGGAGAGGGAGGGAAGGAAGGGCTGTTAACCAGTCTAGGAAAACTGGTGTGCTACCATACACAGGGGAGTTTGAGAGTTAGAGCTAGAGAGAAAGAGAGGGAGCTGGAAATATGCTATAGAGTTACGCTTAGAAACTAACGCTTTTTTTTTCAATTTCATATAAAAGTATGATTTTATTTTGATGTAATAAAAATAAAACATTTTTATAAAACAAAATGGCCGCCATCGCAGGATGTGTGTCCCCCCTCGTGATTTTTCTAGATTTACGTCACTGGTCACACAAAACGATAATTATGAGACACCCTCATTGGGAGATAATTTTATTTAAATAAATTTTGGACTTTGAGTTAGAGCTGTGTGAATGCTTATTGTGAAAAGTGAGTGGTAAATATCTTAATAATTCGATTTGCGAATGGGTTTCGAACGGGTAGTTTCGGTCTAACGTAACAGAGTGACAGTCTTTCCTGCGCGCGCGGCACGCTCGGCTTCGATGTCGTCATTGAAATTCGGGGACGAATGTCTTGAATGACGGGTAATTTTTGTGATTTCTAACCATTAAATGGATAAGCCATAATTTGAGGCGGCCTACAACTTTCCTATATAACCAACTACCGTCATGCGTACAATTAAAAACAATTGAGAAGTGTCTGTTAATCAGCCATTACCATGCAAATTTTGCCTCGGCGAAGTATTTCTGCCTCGACGGAGAGTTCGTGTGCGAAGACGACAGGTGCCTGACTGTCGCAGCATTTCTATAAAAAAAATTTTATTGTTTAAAAAGATAACACTTACCTATATATAATATCCTCAATTTTTTTTTGGCTTGAACACTTTAACGCGCATTCATATTTACCTGATTGAATGACATCACTACAGTTAAGTTATCGGCACTGGCATTATTTGCATGAAAACTTCTGCAACGGATTCACTAATAAAACCAATTACTTGAATTACATGTATGCACTTAGCTAGCTAGGGTACATGTTACAATGAAGAGTTGAAGAGAATCATCGTAAAATGACATTGGAGTGTCCTGTAAGTAATATTTCCTCATGAAATCGAAGTATATGAGAAAAACAAACCCTTGATATTGCATACGATATAGAATATATCCTTTAACTAAAGTACAGTATGTAGATCGAATCATAAGAATAAAATTTCTATCGTTTGGTCTCATTGTTGCAGTTGTCTGCATAAAAAAAGTCAAGTGCCAAGCCTGAAGGAACAGCGGAGTGGGCGGCCTTCCTTGTTTCTCTTAATTTTTCTCTCTCTTTCTTCCTCACTTTCTCTTTCTCTCTGTTTTATTATCTATTTATTGTATCTGATAGGGGCGGATCTATCCATTCATTTTAGGGGGGGGGGGGGGGCGGTCGCTTAAAGTAAAAACTGGGGAAAGTGGGGACGTCCTGACTCTATTGTTTTTAGTTGTTAATATTATCACAAGAACTCCATCACGCCGCAGAGGCGACATGACTAGGGTGCCTCGATGCGAGCGGAGGCGCGCGCATCGAGACACCCTAGACATAGGTGTGCGGTGCGCTACGAGTCTTTTAGCACTCATTGCAAAGTAAGGGTGGCTAGAATTCTAGCCACCCTAGCAGAGTCCACGAGACTCTGCCAGGAGTACCACCAGCGACACGGCGAGCGTGACGTCAACAACCGCTGCGCAAATGATGGATCAAGACGCGGCGGTAGCTACTGTGCTGGACACATCGGGTGTTGTGGAAACAAGACGGGGTGGAAGGACATGAGAGACACACATAGTGCTGGAGTTATGTGCCTCCTGACTACGTGTATACTTATTTATTTTTATTAGTCTAGGACACCAATAGTGAGTCCACCCGGTACAAAGGATATTTGGCCACACATCATCAGTAAGGTACGGAAATACGGTATGCAAATACGGTACTGTATGACGGTACCAATCCTTCTTTCCAGGTCGTTGTGCTTTTGCCACTGAAGGCACCCCATCACCACAAAAGCTTATTCAAAAATTACTGTGGTGTTGTCACGTCTCATTGTTGCCTGTCAGCCTACGCATTGTTAAGAGGAACGTGTCGTTCGGGGGGGCCCACTGTCATTGGAACTGGGAGTGGCAAAAGCACAAGCAGCGGGAAATGTGGAGCCTTACCGTATGTGCGTACAGTATTTCCGTAACTGCTAAAAGACTATATTGTTGCTCCCCCTCAACTCGAATAATAAGTGGATGCGCAGAGGAGATTGCGCAAGCATTGCGACGCTTGCTCATCTCCACGCGTACGTCGCGAAGATTAGCAAGTGACACAGGGCTTACTCATATTTACGTGAACTTTGCAGGGGACTTCCTGCGGAATACTTTCTTTTTAAAACAACTGCGCACTTTATAACTGAAAGAATAAATCGCAATGCTCGTAGCTGTACTATATCGAGCTGAGTGGGAGCAAGTAATGCTGTAATATATACAGGTTTTTTTTTAACGCGATAGCGTTAAAGATCTCGTTTCGCAGAAATTCCGGCGTCGGCGTCGGTGTCGGCGTCGGCGTCGTTGGTTGTGAGCGAAAAATCATCATCTTGTCCGTGACCGGAAAATCGAGAAAGATGCAAATAAAATACATAATAAAAACTTTCGGGTCCGAGTGAGGATCGAACCCGGGTCGTCTGCGTGGCAAGCAGGTGTTCTACCACGCAGCCATGCCTCTGCTTGGATATGCTGTGAAAATAACTTCCTCTGCTTGGAAATGCAGTGAAAATAACTTCCATGCTTCGCAAACGCAAGCGTCCTTTATATAGGCGTCGCAATATAACATCTAATATCCCAGGAATATTGCGTGGTACAAGCGTAAATTGCCATCGGGCGTCAGAATATGTGACTATCATAACGATTCCATAGTTTAAAGCCAGCCACCCACTACAAACGGCACACACCTTACTGAGCGTATTCCCTTAACACCACGTAGTGGGTGCATAGCAAGTTCGAAAACATTTCCCACATTTGCCGCGCATAATTTCTCCTGGTTTAAACCATACAACCCATTACATAGTATGCACTAAGTGATTGAAGTACGCAGTAGGGACGGGATATCGCTATCGCGTTCAACTCTTAAAGGCGAAGCTTAAGGGTCCCCCCAATTTTTTTTAACCAATACAGATTTTTTATAAAAATCCTATGACAGGGAGTTTTTGCACACGAACTCTACGTCGAGGCGGAAATACTTTGCCGCAGTTAATATGACACTGTAGCGACCAATTAACAAAAATTCGTTAATTAACTTTTAAACTATTTACTTGAGGGCAAGTGTTTATATTACAAAGTTGTAGTGCCTGCCCGTTTATGGCATACCTATTTTTTTAGAAATCGCAAAAGTCGCACGTAGTTCCAATTTCAATTTATGTGACATAGCTTCAGCACCTTTGAAACTTTCCAGCACAAAATCTTTGGCAGTGTTTATTTCTTGCAAAATTAAACAATACATGTTCATATCGGTGCAAGTGTTCTGGGAGCGAAGCAGATGATGTACAAGAGGACGAATAGGAAGAATAGGACGAAGAGAGCGCGTGCTGGTTCATGATGACAATTTTTGTTCGCGACTAACGGGTTTCTCCTAGCTTAAACACCTTCGCTGTTAAAACTCTAAATCCCCCCGCTTAATGTAGCGGCGATTCTGCGGTTAATGTAGCGCTAATGTAGTTCTTGTGTCGGGCTTGGCGTAGTCCTAAATCCCGCGCTAAATATTGAGCTAATATCGTTTTTCTGTAAGTAGTTCTAAATCCCGCGCTGAATCCTGCGCTAAGGTCGTTCTTGTGTAAGTAGCCTATTGTTGTAGTTTTAAATCCGGCGCCTAATGCAGCTCCACTACTGTGAAAAAGTTCGTAGGACGGGCAACCCAGCTATTCCCTTGGCCATCGCGCGCTTGCTACCATCTCGGCGATGGCGCTCTTGCCTAGGCGGTGGCGCCCTCGCTTGCGCGGCGTGGGTCTCAGTCGGATGTTTCAGAAGCGTTTTTCGCGATTTTAAGTAAATTATTGCGATTAATTCTTGGTTATTTCTGCAGTTTATATTATCTGAGACCTTGTTAGTTTATTCTGCTCTAGTTTTGAACATTGTTAGCCTTGTTTCAGGCCTGTATTGACCACTGCGTAACCATGCGACATGAGACAGTGGACGGACGACAAGCCGGGCCCCTAAAGTACTACGCGCTTAAAATCGACTCCATATTAAGTCGTATAGACCGATCAGCTTAGCCAACGTAGATTATAAAGTGTTCATGAAGGTGCTTACCAGCAGGTTGCAGAGGGTGATAAAATTACTAGTTTGACCACATCAAACTTGTGGAATAAAAGGGCCCACTATAAACACAAATGTTCATGTAGCAAGGAGTGCGTTGAAGAGTTGTTATGTGTTCGACAGCAGAGTGGCAATGTTGCAATTAAATGGAAAAAGCTTTCGATCGTGTAAATCATGACATTCTTTTTTCGATAGTAGAATACGTTAATGTAGGGGCTGTTGCTTTGGAAGGGCTAAAAATGGCTTATAGAAAGTGCTTTACGCGTATTGTGGTTAATGGGCGTGTTACTGAAAGCTTTCAAGTGAGAAATGGTGTGCGGCAGGGTGATCCCATTTCATCTTTATTATTCGCAATATACGTGGAGCCTTATTGTATGAAGATTATTAGCAACGAAAGAATAAGGGGGGTATCAGCTAATGGAAAGTGAAGTCAAATTGTTAACATATGCAGGCATTGCTCTGTTTTGCCGCGATAAAGAAAGTGTCGTCGAAGTGATACGTGATGTGGTCTCTTTTTACAAGGCGACAGGTAGTGCAGTAAACTGGAATAAATGCCTAGGCTTGTGGCGCGGTTCTTCGGAGACCACCACGCGACACTTTGCAAACATGAACTAGTCAGTTGTACCAACTAAGTATCTCGGCGTATCCCTGCAGCATTACCGGGACACAAAGGATTATTGGAAGGAGGTATGTGAAAGTACACGTGAAAAGACTCTAAACTGGGGTGTTGGGGAGCTTTCTATGTTTTCTAGAGCGACTGCTTGTAATTGGTCCGTTGTTTGTAAAGTATGGTATGTTTTACAGTTCCTCTTTATGTCAAGAGCAAATGTGCAAAAATTATATGGAGTATTAGCAGTTTTTGTTTGGGGATCGTTATGGGAGCACACGAGCCGGACAAATTTATTTCATTCTTCAAAAAATGGTGGTGACGGATTGTCTCATCTGTTTAGAAAGCAAATAATGTCTAGATTTATTTTTTTTTACGCAACCAATGTAACCCCCTTTTTGCGAACGTTTATGCAAAATTCCTGATTAGGATAGGATTCCTGATTTTGTGGTAACAAGTATGTCTGTAAAATATAACCTGCGTGGATATTTAAGAGAAGCAGTAATGGCATATGGAATATTGAAGGTTCGGTTTTCAATGGAACGAAAAAGCGTCTCTACAGATATTTACGTGACGTTACGTTGTCTGAGCCCATCTACAGAGCGATATATCCTGTTGGTGCTGAAAGTGACGTACCGAAGAGGGTGAAAATGATGACCGTACGAGCAAGCGTGAAGACATTCTTCTTTCAGCTGCACCGCGAAACATTGCCAGTAGAACCGCCGCTACAAGAAAATGGATTCTTTGTTCCGTGGTCGATAGACTGCCTTATCTCCAGGAAACCAGAGACTATCAATCACATTTTTCTTGACAGTTGGGACGCTGTGTTTCTGTGGCACATTTTGCAGCGCACCTTGAAAAAGGAATTCCCTATCACGCCATATGGTATCAGATTTTTGGCTGTGGAAAATGAAGATGGTGTGCCTTATGATATGTTTATGTCGCTTGTGCTTTACAGCGTGTGGCGAACAAGAATGACTGTGCGTCACGTAGACAAAGATGCTCGGTCTGCCCAGGAATATTTCACAGAAAGCATTGCATACACAAGAGATGTGTATAATTCTACAGAAGAAAGATCAGAATGGATGTCGTTATTAAACTAGTTGGCTGCGATGAAACATTTTAAATAAAACCAGTCGCAGCGGGGCTAGTGTTTTTTAGCCTTGTTATGAAGTGTTTGTAAATTTTTTTTTGTGTGTGCAAAGGTGGCAATAAGGAAAAAAAAAGCCATAGCTCAGTGGTAGAGCATTCGACTGCAGATCGAGAGGTCCCCAGTCCAAACCCGTATGCCCCTTTCATGTCTTAGCTTTTATTAAATGTGAAGCATTTCTTAGCGAACTTCGGCGACATTGAGCGTATCTATCTATCTACCTAGCCGCCTACGACGTTTTGCTCTCCAGGCCGTATCGTTAATGGGATTTATACCAAAATTGGTATGGCATAACATGACTGTATGACAAACATGACTGACTGGTCATATCATAAAAATGATGACTAACTTGTCATGAACGGCATGATTTCCACGCCATGGCCGTGGTGCTCGTGCGGCCGTTTCCTCAACTTGTTATATCCAAAAATTGGTATGATGAGACATTTCTGCATTACCAACATAAATGACACGTGGTAATATGAAGTCATGACGTGCATGTCATGTACAATATGATTTACATGTCACGCTGATGGTGCGCTGATGGCCGTTTCGCAAGCTTGATATACACCAAATTTGGTATTGCGTGACGTGACTGTATGATGAGACATTTCTGCATGCCCAACGTAAATGACAGGTGGTAATATGAAATCGTGACGTGCATGTCATGTACAACATGATTTACATGCCACGCTGATGGTGCGCCGTGGCCGTTTCGCAAGCTTGATATACACCAAATTTGGTATAGCGTGACGTGACTGTATGACGAACATAAATGACGAGTGGTAATATGGAAATCATGACATGTCATGTGCAACATGACTTGCATGCCACGCTCATGGCACGCTCGCGGCCGTTTCGCTAGTTTGATATGCACCAAATTTGGTATTTCGTGACGTGACTGTATGACGAACATAAGTGGCAGGTCGTAACATGAGTATCACGACATGCATGTCATGTACAACGGGATTTACATGCCACACTTATGGTGCACTTGCGTCCAGTTCGCTAGCTTGATATGCACCTGAATCGGTATTGCGCGACGTGACTGTATGACGAACATAAATGACAGGTCCTAACATGTAAATCATGACATGCATGTTATGTACAGCATGATTTTCTCCTTGCTGGCTGCTTCGCATTACATCGATTCCCACAATGCGTGGGATCTGCCGTTTTTTTTCCACATTCATTTTTACACCAGTGGAAAGTATATCATTCTCGTTGTACAGTCACGTCTGGGGGGGCATAGCTCAGTGGTAGAGCATTCGACTGCAGGTCGAGAGGACCCCAGTTCAAACCCGGGTGCCCCCTGCGCGTCTTACCTTTTATGTCCACATCCATTTTTATACCAGTGGAAAGTATATCATTCTCGTTGTACATTCCCGTCTGGGCGCATATAGCTCAGCACGCTCCCTGTTAAACCATGGCTCAAAGATAAAGGGTTTTATTTTCCTTGGGGTGTTAACTGTATGATTTGCAGGAAGCCCGAAACAGTCGAGCACATCTTTCTAGACTGCTATGACTCAGTGTTCCTGTGGGACGTCCTTCAGAGGACGATAAAGAAAGATTTTCAGCTCACGCCATTCGGTATTCGCTTCTTGCCATGGGAACCAGCAGATGACGTGCCATGTGATCTGATAATGCTTATCGCTATGCATAGCATGTGGAAAACTAGAATAGATTTTAGACATGAGCACGAAGATCCGAAAACCTGCTAAGGTGTATTTACATGAATATCTGTTATATGTTAGAAGTGTGTTACGTGAACTGCACGAGCCACCTCACTGGTTACCCACACTTGACAGATTGCTGACAGCGAAATATTTCTGACTATACAACACGGGACAAGCTGTCGGTCCCGTTTTTTAGAGTGTACATATAAGTGTCTTGTGAAATGATGAAGTCAGAGATATGAATCCTTGTGCGCTGTGTATTTTGTGCTAATAAACCAGGCAATAAAGAAAAAAAAAAGAAAAAAAAAGCGCATATAGCTCAGTGGTAGAGCATTCGACTGCAGATCGAGAGGTCCCCGGTTCAAACCCGGGTACCTCCTGCACGTCTTGGCTTTTATTTCCACATCCATTTTTATACCACTGCAAAGTGTATCATTCTCGTTGTACATTCCCGTCTGGTAAAGTGATAATAGAAGCCGTTAAGATGGCGTATACAGGATGTACTACTCGCCTGATTGTAAACAAAGAGGTAGGAAAGTCTATAGAACTGCAGCGCTCTGTACGTCAAGGGTGCCCCCGCTCTCTCCTCTCCTTTTCGGCATGTTCATTGAAAGCTTTTGTCTAAGTATACTAAACAGTCACGCAATTACAGGCTTCAGGCTTCATGCATGTGAAGTGCGCCTACTGGCGTATGCTGATGACATAGCGATTTTTTGTACGAACCTCGAGGGTATTGCAGAGGCGGTTAACATTATAAGACGTTTTCGTGAGGTTAGTGGAAGCGCAGTGAATTGGGGGGAAATGTCTTGGTTTTTGGCATGGAGATTGGGAGCTCACGCCAAATTATTTCATGAACGTTCAGTGGCTGACAACACCGGTAAAATACTTAGGCATACCTCTCGAAAATTACAGAGACAGTGATCCTTATTGGCGCAGGCAGGCATCTCAGACAGTGATGTTCCGTACTACGCCGAAGAATTCCCATTCCGAGACATGAAAATTCCCTATTTCGGGCATTTTTCCCTGCTTACGTTGACGAAATTCCCAGCATATTTCCCTGCACTATAGTAGTAATATGTGCTTGTCCCCCCCCCCCTCCCCCCCCCTCCCCCCCTGCACACACACACTATAAATGTACTTGTGTGACGTGTTTGCGACTATTGAAATCATGGCTATCGCCCATTCTTCTGCGCAACAAAAGCGTGACTTTTTAATTCATGCGCTGTAAGTACATTTCACATAGTGGGCTTCGATTGTAACACGTACCAAGAGTGAACTATAAATAATAATAATTTCCATGATATTATTATAAGGGAAACCGTAGTGGAGTGCACCGGAAATTTCGACCACCTCTTTAACGTGCACCTAAATCAATGTACAGGGTCGTCAAGCATTTCGCCTCCATCGAAAATGCGACCGGTATTCGATCCCGCGACCTTCGGGTCAGCAGTCGAGCACCATATATTATAACCACTATACCCACCGAGGCGGGTGTGAACTAAAAATCGTTCCACATAATCAGAAACGAATATCAATGGCTATATGCTTGCGTGCTGCATGCGCCAGAACCGATTGCAGAAGCCGAATTAAGGCACACTGTGACCGCTATGTATCGATCCTCATACGTGAATTTAACCAATCCTGAAATTCCCTGCAATATCTCAACGATTCCCTTTTTCCCTTTCGTCCAGAATGATGGCTGAAAATTCCCCGAAAAAGGGAAAATTCCCTGCACGGAACATCACTGATCTCAGATCCGAGAAAAAGCGGAAAAATGGAAGGGCAAGGATTTATCCATTTTTGCTCGTGCTACCATTTGTAACTTGTTTTTTATAACTAAGTTGTGGTACGTATTGCAAGTCCTGCATTGCTCTCGAATCAATGTTCAAAAACTTCATCGTATTTTTGCCGTCTTTATTTGGGGTTCCACATGGGAGAAGTCTACTAGAACGAATCTTTTTCGACGAGTGCGTGACAGTGGTTTGGGTTTGTCGCATTTGTTTCTGCGACAGCTAGTAAACCGTTTCTTGTATCTTCGGGATGTTCAGGACCCTTTCTTGCGCACGGTCTGCCAAATGTGGTTAGCCAATGCTTTGCCTGAGTTTGTCGTGTCTTCGGTTACATTGAGAGGCCGAACACAAGGTTACTTTAGTGAGATTATCGAATCATTTCCCTTCCTGAAGGCACGATTTTCTACTGAATATTTAGGCACTGTTTCCCGCAAAAGGTTATATAGGGATTTATGTGATGTTGTTCTCCCGATTCCCTTGTACCGCTCTCAATACTGTGGTGGGACATGGAACAAAGTGCTGAAACGCGTAAAAAACATGCCTGTGCGCCCAGGGGTTAAGACATTCTTCTTTAAGCTTCATGCTGGTGTCTTGCCAGTTAAGACGTGGTTGTCTGAAAAGGGGATGTTCGTTCCGTGGGGTGACCACTGCTTTTTATGTCATAAACCGGAAACCATTGAGCATGTCTTTCTGGAATGCTGGGATGGGGTATTCTTCTGGGACGTCCTGCAAAGGACATTAAAGAAAGACTTCCCGTTGGACGCACAGGGAATAAGGTATTTGATGATTGAATGTATTTGATGATGATGGTTTTCCCTATGATATTACAATGGTATTGGCTCTGCATAGTATCTGGAGGTCCCGAATGGCTGTATGTCATGCTGATGTTGATGCTCGACGAGCCATAGAGTACTTTCGCGAGTCGCTGACTTTGTTTCTTGAACTGCAAAAAATGCAAAAGGATGTACCCGAGTGGGTACCTCGCATGGAAACACTGTTGTATATGAAACAATTGTAGACAGAATGTATGTACTTCCATGTCCCTGTTGAAAACTGAAGCCCTCCAATAAAGAAAAAAAATAGCTCAGTCATTCTGCTTCCGGCAGCCGAGCTGAGCGGTTCGTAGAATCATGTGCTCCAGTGGAGCGGCGATAGCGGCCAGTATGGGCCGCGGAAACACGAACGCTGGCGACGATAAAGAATATCAGTTTATTTTGCCTCAACTGCCGAAAGGACGAATAGTCAACAACACCGTGTTTTTACACGGTGATGTACGTGCCAGGCCGTATAAGGTCGAAGATTTTAGAGACGCACTGACGCCGACGGGCCTGCTGCCGGATGTTGTCAGCCTCGGAGCGTACCAGGTTAACCACTTGTGGGCGGTGACATTCAACGATGCGGCTCCCACGAAACGCCTACTCGCCTTGAAGGAGCTCCAGGTCAAGGGGCGGCGCTGCGTGGTCGTCGACCCGCAGGACCAACAGGTGAAGCTCCGGCTGCACTGGCTGCTGCACGGGGTGAGTGACGAAGACGTGCGGGCTTCACTAGCAGCATTTGGCAAGGTGGTGGATGTGAGCCGTGAGCGGTGGCGCGTCCCGGACATGGCAGACAAGTGCTCAACAGCAAGGACAGTGCTTCTGAAATTGAAGAGCGGCTTCAAGGTTGAGGACCTTCCACATCAGATCCGCGTAGATGGAGAGCTGGCCTTGGTGGTTGTGCCTGGTCGGCCGATGCAGTGCTTACGCTGCCAGGGCACAGGGCACGTCCGCCGCGAATGCAAGGTCCCCCCGGTGCTCCCGCTGTAGACGCTTTGGACACGCTGAAACAGACTGCGTGAGGACGTACGCCTCTGCAACTGGGCCAGGACAGAACGAGACAGTTGCTGAGCACGTCATGGACGCGGCCGAGACGGAGGATGCCGCTAAAGGAGCCGGCAGCCCAGTGGTCCTTGCGCGAACCGGGTTGTCGGCATTGACTGACGCACAAAAGGGTGTGGTGGCTCCTCAGCACATGACAGCACTTGTCAGGGCCCCACCAGCAGCTGAACCTGCACGGCTTAAAGAGGCAGCGGTGCTAGGGGAGGTGGACGAGGCAGCAGAGCCCCAGGGATGCACGTCAGGAAGTGGAGACGAGATGGTTGTCACCAGTGCCACCATGAAACGTGCGCGCGACGAGACGGCGGAACCTGACCAGACGGCGGCAACTAACAGCGAGGAGCCGCCTGCAAAGACTCCTCAAGGGAGGCGGATGACTTTGAGACCCACGCCGAAGATTCCGACAGGCAGGGAGCCTGGGGACAGTGCGAAACAAAAGAACGACGGCAAGCAGGATGGTCCTGGAGGCGGCTAGCCGAGGGCTGGTCGTGAAAGGTAAGCGCCATGCTCCGGGCCTACTCCTTTAGCGAATAAGTCACCATGGCACTGACTCCGTCACTGAGCATAGCTACGCTTAACGTCAGAGGGTTGGCGGCTAGGCGTAGACAAAGTCAGCTCTTGCGGTTGCTCACAGACCAAGATATAGACGTCCTAGCCGTCCAGGAAACCAAGGTAGACGGAGAGGAGGAGACCGGGAGCATGGTGCGCCGTTTCACTGACCGATATTACGCGGTCGTAAGCCATGCGATTGGAACGTCCGCTGGTTGTGTTCTTTTTGTGAAAAAATTGCAAGGCCTTCTTGTTCAGAGTGTACTTTCATGCCAGTCAGGTAGAATCGTTTATTGTGATTTCTTTTATTGTGCCACTGAATTCAGAGTAATATGCATATACGCACCGAATGTTGTAGAAGAGCGTGCTCAGTTTTTTTCTAACCTGTTTCAGTGGACAAAGTGTGATAAGAGGGTTGTTTTGTTAGGGGATTTTAACTGTGTTTTAAGTGCTCGCGATAGAGTCAATAGCACTGGCGTTCGTGACAAAAGCAGTGACGTGCTAGGCAAATTAATAAACGAAAATGACTTGGATGATGTGTATGAATGTGTCGTAGCAAATCGCGAAGTGATGTACACGCGATTTCAAGGCAATAGCCATGCGCGTTTAGACCGCATATACCTATCCCTAGATATTTTGCCTATGTGTCACAATTTTTCGGTTGAGCCAGTGTCGTTTTCAGATCACTGTTTGGTTGTGTGTCGCATAGGCATGAAGAAACAGCGTAAGACATTTAACTGGGATTTATGGAAACTGAACGTGTTGTTATTAAAAGATGAACCCTTTTTAGAAGCAGTGCACGAGACCATTAATGAAGTGCGTATGGAAAAAACGGAAACTGTAGCAGAGAAATGGGAGTGTTTAAAGCAGAAGGTGAAAATGAAAGCGCTGGACAGATCGAGCTCGCTAAAATTCGAAGCGCAAATAAGAGAAAGAAGTCTGAAGAAAACACTGCAGCAGCTGATAGCTCTCGAAAGTCGGGAGCCTGGGACTTGTAAAGACGAGGTGCGCAGTGTCAAAGAAAAGTTAGAACATTATGACAAAGAGCGTTATCAAGGCGCCTGGGTTCGCGCTCGAGCAAATGATCTTGTCGCGGGGGAGACGCCCACTAAAAGGGCGCTTGGTCTCGAAAAAGCGCAAGGACGCCGAAACCACATTGATACGGTCTATTGCAACGGGACTCTCGCGAGCGACAATGAAACCATTGGACGGGCTTTTTTTGCTTATTATCAGTCACTTTTTGCATTTCGAGAAGTGAATGTACACGGTTTTAAAGAAGAGTTTCTTCAGCGCATGCCGCGGCTTAGCGACGACACAAAAAAGCTTTTAGAAGGCAAAATAACGGAAGGCGAAGTGGAACGCGCGATTGGTCATTTGAACCCCGGAAAGTCACCGGGACCCGATGGCCTAACCGCTGCGTGGTATAAGACGTTTAGAAAAGAACTGTCCCCGGGGTTAGCAGAGCTGTTCAATGAGGCGTACGAACGGAAAACTCTGCCGCCTTCCTTTAGCAAAGCGCATACGATATTAATTCCTAAAACGGACGAAGTGGAAAAACTTAGACTGGTGACATCGTATAGGCCCATATCGCTGACCAATGTTGACTATAAGATTTTTATGAAGGTTCTGGCAGCGCGACTTCAAGGTGTCATTAAAGAAATTGTTGGAGAGCACCAAACCTGTGGAATTAAAGGCAGAGCTATTAGCTCAAACATTCACAAGATGCGGTGCGTGCTAGAGTGTTGTGACGAAGAGTTACTTCGCGTTGCAGTGCTCCAGATAGACCTGGAGAAAGCTTTTGATTGTGTGGCGCATGATATTTTGTTTGTCATCTTAGATCATATTAATATTGGTTCCATCATCAGGGAGGGAGTGGCCTTGGCGTACCAGAACTGCACAACACGTTTAGTTGTAAACAAGTCTTTGGGGGGCCCCCATTCACGTAATGCGTTCTGTGCGTCAGGGCTGCCCCCCTCAGTCCACTTTTGTTTTGTATTTACATAGAAGCGATGTGTTTGACGATAAATGAAAGCGATAAAATACGTGGCTTCAACTTGGCGGCAGCTGAAGTTAAGCTGCTGGCGTATGCAGATGACATTGCGGTGTGTTGTACGAACAGAGAAAGTGTAGAGGAAACGATAAGTGTGGTGAAACATTTTTGTAACGTCACAGGGAGCCGCGTTAACTGGGGGAAATCTCTGGGGCTTTGGCACGGAAGGTGGTCTTCAAAACCGAAGCATTTTGCGAACTTGTACTGGACGGAAACACCGACAAGGTACCTTGGTGTTCCCCTTGAATGTTATGAAGGCAGCGAAGATTATTGGTCGCGTCAAAGAAAAGAGACAAAGGAAAAAGCAGACAGGTGGAAAAGCACGAACCTGTCTGTTTTTGCTAGGGCAACTGTGTGCAACATGTTTTTTATCACTAAGCTCTGGTATGTGATGCAGGTGCTACATTGTTCAAGGATCAACGTGCAAAGGCTGCACAGAGTATTCGCAGTTTTTATATGGGGCTCGGAATGGGAAAGGTGCAGCCGGACCAATTTGTTCAGGCGCGTGAAGGACGGAGGTCTCGGTTTGGCGCACCTATTTGTGAGACAATTAGTAAATAGATTTTTGTTTTTCCGTGACGTCAGTGATCCGTTTTTGCGTACGGTATGCCAACGAAGGTTAGGCAGTGCCTTATCGGAACTGGTTGTCACTACTGAGAGCCGGCCCGTGACGTTGCGTGGCTATCTCAAGGAAGTGGTAGACAGTGTACGTTTTTTATCTGTTCGTTTTTCTTTGGATTATCTATCAAGTGTTAGAAGAAAAGAATTGTGCAGAGATTTATGTGATATGGTTTTGCCAGTACCATTGTACAGGGCCATATACAGTGGAAGACCGGGACAGAATGTACTGAAGCGGGTGAAAAAGATGCAGGTACCTACAGGGGTGAAAACTTTTTTCTTTAAATTACACACAGGAACACTATCAGTAAAGACATTCACAGAAGAACGGGGCCTTTTTACACCATGGGGGGTCACACTGCTTGATATGTAAGAAGCCAGAAACAATAGACCATGTTTTTTTGCACTGTTGGGAAGGGGTATATTTTTGGGACATTTTGCAAAGGACACTAAAGAAAGATTTTCCGTTGGATCCACACGGGATAAGGTATCTCGCAGTAAGGAATGATGATGGGGTCCCATTTGATGTAGTCATGTTGACCGGTCTCCACTGTATATGGCGTGCGCGAATGGCCGGATACCACTTCGACCCGGATGCTAAGCCAGCAGTAATTTATTTCAGGAAAAGCATCTCTGCATTCATTGAGTGTAGTAAAATACAGGAGATCGTGCCAGAATGGTTGTCAAGGTTTGAACCTCTGGCAACCCTTAAGTATTTTTAAGCGGACAACATCAGTCCAAATGGGACTGATGGCAATGCTTGTTCCTTTGTATTCTCTATCTGTATTCTATCCTTTGTATTCTGTGAGTGTGCAATGATTGCCCTGTACATTGTCCAAGCCAGGCAATAAATAAAAAAAAAATAGCTCAGTGGTAGAGCATTCGACTGCAGATCGAGAGGTCCCCAGTTCAAACCCGGGTGCCCCCTGCGCGTCTTTCCTTTTATTTCCACATCCATTTTTTTATACCAGCAGAACGTATATAATTCTCGTTGTACATTCTCGTCTAGGGGCATAGCTCGAACTCGGAAGAGCAAATTAGTCCGACTGGTCCTTTCCCCTGGGATAGACACACCTATTTTTGCGCCAGATTGACAATCGCTTTTTGTTCTTACGCAATGTACAGGACCCTTTTCTGCGCACTGTGTGCCAGCTTCGCCTGTGCAAACCGTTGCCGAACATTGTTGTACATAGGCGGAGAGTACGGGGGGGCTCGGGGGCTCGCCCCCCCCCCTCCGGCGCCTGCCCCTTAGGTCCCCGTCCATTCACAACGAGCGTTTGGCCTCCTGTCTGGCAGCTATTTATTTCACAGGGGGCTGTTTATACCCGCTTTTTCATTTCAGGCTTTTAAAATTCCGATCATGGACCAGTGACAAGTGAAATACTCAGTTAATAATTCCCCGCAAAGAGATTTGTATGTGCACAATATGTTGTGTTCACAGACAATTGAGGTGACCTCTTAGTGTTCTATAGTGGTAGAAAATTGTATTTTCTACCACTTGAGAATTATTTTTGGCCATCACGAATATAAGATTAAAGCTTCCTGTACCAGCATTAGGCCACTGTCTTATGTCTGGTGCATGTTTTAGCAAAGTAATGCATGTCAATAAAGAAAATAGGCGGGTCCCACTCATTGTGGGACTCGATTTTATGTGATGCAGTCACCGAGTAGCAGCCTATACGGCATTTTTCGCTTTGAGCCAAGCGTTGCGAGGAGGATCGATGTCTTTGTGTAAGTTCAAAAATAAATCGGGAGTCATCACAAGAGATATTCATACTGATATCGCGGTGTAGGCGCCAAAGAAAATAAGGTGGTATTAAAGTCTTTAATTATATTCTTTAATTTAGGAGGCGGACATGCTCTCTCTCTCTCTCTCTCTCTCTATATATATATATATATATATATATATATATATATATATATATATATATATATATCATCATCAGCCTGTCTACGCCCACTGCAGGGCAAATGCCTCTCCCATGTTTCGCCAATCAACCCGGTCCTGTGCTTTCTGCTGCCACGTTATACCTGCAAACTTCTTAATCTCATCTACCCACCTAATTTTCTGTCTCCCCCCTCACACGTTTGCCATCTCTTGGAATCCAGTCAGTTACCCTTAATGATCTTGGCAGAGAACAGCGCTTTGCGATAGGTGGCGAGACACTGGAAGTTGTAAAGGAGTACGTCTACTTAGGACAGGTAGTAACAGCGGAGCCGAACCATGAGAGTGAAATAACTGGAAGAATAAGGATGGGATGGGGCTCATTCGGCAAGCATTATCAAATCATGAATGGTAGTCTACCACTATCCCTCAAGAGGAAGGTATATAACAGCTGCATCTTACCGGTACTTACCTACGGAGCAGAAACCTGGAGACTTACAAAGAGGGTTCAACTTAAACTGAGGACGACGCAGCGAGCGATGGAAAGGAAAATGATAGGTGTAACCTTAAGAGACAGGAAGAGAGCAGAGTGGGTCAGGGAACAAACGGGGGGTTAAGGATATCATAGTTGAAATCAAGAAGAAGAAATGGATATGGGCCGGGCACGTAGCACGTCGGCAGGATAACCGCTGGTCATTAAGGGTAACTGACTGGATTCCAAGATATATATATATATATATATATATATATATATATATATATATATATATATATATATATATATATATATATATGAAGCGACAGGGAGAACAATATAGAAGAGCAAGCCGGGCCCCGCCCCCTCCGGCAAAATGAAAACTCTCCGCCTATGTTGTTGTATCTACGATATATTTGCCGGGAAGCTTACATGGCTTTCTAAAAGAAGTAGTTTTAGCTAGTAATTTTCTGACCGCTTGCTTTTCGCTCGATTATCTTTCCACTGTGGCACGGAAGAAACGGTATAAAGACCTTTGTGACGTTGTACTACCTGTACCGCTGTATAGAACCATGTACCCTGCAAGTCGAGGGAGAAATGTACTAAAAAGGGTCAAGAGAATGATGGTACCTGCAGGAATGAAAACTTTCTTCTTTTAACTACATACAGGAACATTTCCAGTCAAACCCTGGCTGGAGGAAAAGGGCATGTTTGTGCAATGGCGAACCGACTGCTTAATATGCAGAAAAGTTGAAACGATAGACCATATGTTCTTCGACTGCTGGGACGCCGTGTTTTTATGGGACGTACTACAGCGTACCATCAAAAAAGATTTCCCCTTCGACCCCCCTTAGCATTCGATATCTTTCTGTTGAAAGTGATGACGGACCACCGTTTGATCTAATAATGTTCATTACACTCCACAGCATATGGAAGTGCAGGATGGCCATACGGCACGCTGATGTAGACGCGCGGCAGGCGCGTCAATATTTCACAGGAAGCATATCCCGTTTTGTTGAAGAACAAAAAGTACTTGAAGATGTTCGCAAATCGTTGGAAGGTTTAGAGCTCCTTTTACATATGAAGGAGTTATAGAGTGTCCTCATTAGTCCCAGTTTGGCCTTTCCTTTTTTTTTCTCCATCTTTTGCCTTTTTTTTAACAACCAATGTCTATATTGTAAATAGTGTTTTCTCTTTTGATTGTTTGTTACATGTTGAGTTTCGGCAATAAAGAAAAAGAAAAGTGGGGGGGGGGGGGGGGGGGGCATAGGTCAGTGGTAGAGCATTCGACTGCAGATCGAGAGGTCCCCGGTTCAAACCCGGGTGCTCCCTTCACGTGTTTCCTTTTACTGCCACGGCTATTTTTATACCACTGGGAAGTATGGCTTTCTCGTTCCGTTCTGCCGTCTGGGGGGCATAGCTCAGTGGTAGAGCATTCGACTGCAGATCGAGAGGTCCCCGGTTCAAACCCGGGTGCCCCCTTCACGTGTTTCCTTTTACTGCCACGTCTATTTTTATACCACTGGGAAGTATGGCTTTCTCGTTGCGTTCTGCCGTCTATGTAGGGCTCCGTCGGAGCGGCAACAGCGGCCCTTCTTGGCCGCGGTAACAAGACAAACGAAGAGTACCAAGTGATTTTGCCTCAACTGCCAAAAGGACGTGTCGCTATGCATACCGTATTTTTGCATGGCGACGTTCGAGCGAGGCCCTACAGGGTGGAAGACTTTAGAGACGCCATAGCCCCCCACAGGACTACTGCTTGACGTTGTCGCGCTTGGAGCCTACCAGATAAATCACGTCTGGGCGGTTACCCTGAGCGGAGAGGAACCAACGAAGAAAATGCTGTCACACAAAGAACTTCAAGTGAAGGGACATCGCTGCCTCATTGTTGATCCCCAGGACCGGCAGATAAAACTGCGGCTGCATTGGCTGCTTCACGGAGTCGCCGATGAAGATGTGCGGACGGCGTTCGCTATTTTCGGCAATGTAGTCGAAGTGAACCGGGAACGCTGGCGTGTCGACGGTGTGAGTGAAAAAGGTTCGACAACTAGAACTGTGCTGCTAAAGTTGAAGAGTGGAATGTCGGTGGATGACATTCCACATCAGATCCGTGTGGCAGGAGAGTTGGCCTTAGTCTTCGCGCCGGGTAGGTTCGGGCATCGAGACGCTCAGTGCGTCCGATCGTATGCCGCTGTTACAAGCGCGGTGACGAACGATGAGCTAGGCGAACAGACCATGGGCGCAGCCGAGGCCGAGGACTCGGCCAAGGGTGCAGGAGACGCTGCAAGCGCACTTGCGGAACTCAAGCCTTCGATGCCTGAGGGAGATAACGGTGCGTCCGACATTAAGGAACAAGCAACTGCTACGGTGCACACTTACGAGAAGGGCGTCGCCGAAGCAGGCCAAAGTCAACCGGTTGACACGACAACGAAAGCAGTGGGAAGACGCGAGTTGCCAGTGCAAGGAATGGCACGCGCGCCTAACACCGGTTCGGCGGTTAAGCGTCCGTTGGAAAAGTCTGAGGGCACAGCGAACGACAACAAGGTAGAGGGACCACCAGCGAAGGCGACGCTGGCGCGGCGTTCGGGCCTCAAGACAAGGCCCAATGTACCGATTGTACAGAGCGGCTGGGAAGCCTACGGAGATGCAGCAGGACGACGCCGGACCACCGGATGGCCCCGGAGGCGTCTAGCGGTAAGCTAGACGTACACGGTAAGCACCATGCTCCGGGCCTCTCTCCTTTTGTTTTTAGTATATAACAATGACTAGCAACTTGTCGCTTAGCTTCGCTACCTTAAACGTTCGAGGTTTGGCCTCCAGGAAAAAAGCAGGCTCAAGTTTACCGCCTGCTAATTGACCTAAATATAGACGTGCTGGCCATCCAAGAGACATAAGTTGAAGGGGAGGAGGAGACCCGGAGCATGATGCTGCATTTTACGTCGCAGTATTATGCCGTTGTAAGTCACGCAAAAGGAACATCAGCCGGCTTTGTGCTTTTCGTTAAAAAGGTTTCGGGATTGGTTGTCCAAAATTACTTTTCCTGTGACTCGGGCCGAATAGTTTTCTGTGATTTCACTGCAAGTGACATTGAATGGCGGGTTATTTGTGTCTATGCGCCAAACGTTGAGGCTGAACGTGAAAGTTTATTTACGATGATTAAGCCACATCTATGTGTGAAAAGGCAGCTTGTCCTATGGGGTGATTTTAACTGTGTATTGAGCGCCACTGATAGAATTAGTTATCGATGGGTTCGCGACAGAAGCGTTGACCTCCTCAGGGAATTACTCAATGAATCCAATTTGGAAGACGTAGCTGAGTGCCTCGAGGACGGACGGGAGGTACGTTTTACTCATTTTCAGGGAACCAGCCATGCACGTCTCGATAGGATATACATGACAGGGTTCGCGATATCTAAAAGCAATAGTTATGCAGTTGTACCTGTTTCCTTTTCGGACCATTGCCTTGTTCAGTGTAATGTCGGATTGAAACAAAAAGATAATACATTTAATTGGGAATTATGGAAGCTAAACAGGAAGTTACTTCATGATGATGTTTTTAACAAGTACGTGATTGAAAGCATTAACAACATTACATTGTCTGATGGCAGTAATATTGGTGAGGAATGGGAACGTCTAAAGCAAAACGTTAAAATGAACGCCATCTCGAGATCTTGTACTTTAAAGCATGAAGAAAGAATGAAAGAAAATGAACCTAAAGCCACGCTTCAGGAATTGGTAGCACTAGAAAGTAAACAGCCGGGCGCATTTAAAGACGATATACGAATTATAAAACAGAAAATTGAAATATTAGAACAGGAACGCTACCGAGGAGCACTCCTCCGTGCAAGAGCAGAGGCGTGGGCGATGGGCGAGACGCCCACTAAACGCGCGCTTGGTATCGAGAAAGCACACGCGCGTCGAAACCACATCGAAGTAATAGAGGAAAATAATATCGAACTAAACACTACCAGTGCTATCTCAGATGCCTTCTTTCGCTACTACAAAGATCTCTTTGTTGCTGTACCAGTAGACGTAGAGCGTTTCAAGGACGGGTTCCTTGGGCGGATGCCACAGTTACCTCAAGAAACAAAAGAGAATTTGGAATCGCCTCTAAGAGTTTCAGAAATTGAACACGCAATAGACAGCCTCCCTCCTGGAAAGTCGCCTGGACCAGACGGCCTGGGTGCTGCCTGGTATAAGGTGTTTAAAAAAGAAATCGCCCCAGTTTTACTAGCTGTCTTCAAGGAAGCTTATAAAACCAAAGCATTGCCGCCGTCGTTTGCAGAGACACACACTGTTCTCATTCCAAAGACTGAGGAAAAAGCAAAGCTAAAGTTAGTTACATCATACAGACCCATATCGTTAACTAACACCGACTAAAAATACTCATGAAAGTAGCTTGCAGGGAGATTGCGATCCGTTATTACAGAAATAGTTGGTGAACACCAGACGTGTGGCATAAAGGGACGTTCCATTTTGACGAATACACACACGATGCGTTGTGTCCTTGAAGTGCTGTGATGCTCTTCATTCTGCTGTAGCGATATTACAGCTTGATTTAGAAAAGGCATTTGATTGTGTACCACATGATGTCCTATTCACCATACTGGAGCATGTTAATGTTGGATGGGTAATTACAGAGGGAGTAGCCCTGGCGTATCAGAGATGTACCACTTGATTAATTATCAACAAAATTCCGGGAGCTCCAGTAAGGCTAGAACGTGCTGTTCGCCAGGGCTGCCCAGCTGGCCCTATCTTGTTCGCTCTGTACATTGAGGGTTTATGTTTGGCCATTATACACAATGAGAGTGTTCGCGGTTTTAAGCTACTGGAAGCTGAAGTGAAGGTTTTGGCATACGCTGATGACTTAGCAGTATGTTGTACCTCGAAAGAAAGTGTAAGAGAGACAATTGACGTTGTCAGGAAATTTGGTCAAATTACCGGAAGTCGAGTGAATTGGGGTAAGAGTCTGGGGCTATGGCACGGCCAATGGTCATCAGTCCCAGATACCTTTGCCAACATTCAGTGGTTTACAAGTCCAGCAATGTACTTAGGTGTACCCCTTCAACACTATAAAAACAGTGATGAATATTGGAATGAACAAGTACAACAAATGCGAGAAAGAACATCCCGCTGGAACGCCACTTGTCTCTCAATGTTTGCTAAAGCCGCTGTATGTAATATGTTTTTTATGAGCAAGTTATGATACGTGATGCAAGTGCTGAGTTGTACACGAGTGAATGTGCAATAGCTTCACAGAATATTCGCAGTTTTTGTGTGGGGATCCACTTGGGAAAGATGCAGTAGAACTAATCTGTTTAGGCGAGTTAAAAAAGGGGGGACTTAGCTTGTCACATCTATTTGTGCGACAGCTAGTTAATCGCTTTCTCTTCTTTCGGGACGTTCAAGATCCTTTTTTGCGAACAGTGTGCCAGTTACGCCTTTGCCGCGCGCTACCTAACCTTGTTAGCACTGCAAACATACCTGGAGGCACGCGAGGCTTTTTCAAGGAAGTTGTGGACAGCGTCCGTTTCCTCTCAGTAAGATTTTCAACTGAATATCTCTTTGCAGTAACAAGAAAAAAATGATATAAAGACATATGTGACATGATTTCTCCAGTACCTATGTATAGGGTCAATAAACAGTGGAGGCGAAAGAAAAGACGTACTGAAAAGAGTTTATAAAAAATGCAAATTCAGCCAGGGGCAAAGACATTCTTCTTTAAATTACATTCAGGCACTTTATCAGTACGGACCTTCTTGGAAGAGCGGGGTTTTTATATGCCGTGGGGTTCTCATTGTTTTATCTGTAGAAAACCAGAGACAATAGATCACGTATTTTTGCACTCTTGGGAAGGGGTGTACTTTTGGGATGTTTTACAGAGAACGCTGAAAAAAGAGTTTCCACTGCATCCACTAGGAATCAGGTTTTTACAGATAGAAAACGAGGACGGGATAGATTTTGACCTAATTATGCTTCTTGGCCTCCACTGTTTATGGCGGATTTACTGCGACCCTGACAGGCGACATGTACGTGTGCTCTTTCGCGAGAGCATTGTTCAGTACATAGATGCGCTCAAACAACAGGACTATGTTCCCGACTGGCTGGCCAGGGTTGAACCTCTGGCATACCTTAAGGAATATTAAGAAAAGCCAGTCCTTTTCTTTATTTTTAGTTTCTTATCTTGACATTGTCGCAGTTATGTGTATTATTGTAAATGGTGGCTGTTGATGTACATGCGACGTTAATGAACCGGTAATAAAGAAAAAAAAAGGGGGGGGGGGGGGGCATAGCTCAATGGTAAGTCTTTTTTCAACGTCCGTTGAAGCACATCCCAGAGGAAAATTGCATCATGGCAGTCCAGAAACAAGTGATTGATGGTTTCCGGTTTTCCGCAAATGAGACAGTTAACCGACCATCCAACAAAGAGGCCTTTGCTCTGCAACCATGGCCTCGTAGGGAGGGTGCCCGTGTGCAGTTGAAAAAAGAAAGATTTCATTGATGGTTTGACTGGCATTCGTTTTACCCGCTTGAGCACATCACGTGCACGGCCTAAGTGATACAATGCACGATACAACGGAACCGGCAAAAAAAACATCAAGTAAATCCCTATACAAACGTTTTCTCGTCACAACCGCCAAGTATTGCAAAGAAAATCTTGCCTTAAGAATCTCCATTGAAGCTACAACTTCACATAAAAAGGTGGACAATTTCTGTGCCCTCAAGGAATACGTTGATATTACGAAGTCTTGGAGAGAATCTTGTAATCGCACTTGGATCACCGTTCGAAGAAAAGGATCACTCTGGTCCCGTAGGAAAAAAAAACCTTGTGTCAATTTGTTTGAAGAACAAATGCGATAGTGCTAGGCCACCGTTTTTAACTCGAAGAAAAAGATTGGAACGGCTCGTGCGCTCCCAAGCCCCTTTGGGATTCGCTACTTGCCATGCGCGGTAGGCGATGAA
The DNA here is from genome assembly GCA_030522465.1 of Rhipicephalus appendiculatus. Taxonomy (NCBI): domain Eukaryota; kingdom Metazoa; phylum Arthropoda; class Arachnida; order Ixodida; family Ixodidae; genus Rhipicephalus; species Rhipicephalus appendiculatus. Next base: position 720,941 of record JALIZH010025613.1, read on the forward strand.
GTGCCATGCGATATGCTTATGCTCATGTGCATGCATAGTGTCTGGCGTACGAGAATGGACGTCAGACATGCGCATTTGAAGGTGTTTCCGGCAAATCATTACTTTTTGGAACAAGTGATCTATGTGCGAGATGTACTGAAAGCAATATGTGATCCCCCAGAGTGGATAACACTTCTGGATGAACTTGTTAAAGTTAAGTACTTTTTAATTTAAACGATCTAGCTGAACGGCTAGTGATCAGACAATTCTGTGTTGCATGCTTGTTTCTCTCATGTACTTCTATAGAATAAAGGAAATAAAGAAAAAAAAAGGGGGGGGGGGGGGGCATAGCTCAGTGGTAAAGCATTCGACTGCAGATCGAGAGGTCCCCGGTTCAAACCCGGGTGCCCCCTTCACGTGTTTCCTTTTACTGCCACGTCTATTTTTATACCACTGGGAAGTATGACTCTCTCGTTCGTTCTGCCGTCTGGGGGGCATAGCTCAGTGGTAGAGCATTCGACTGCAGATCGAGAGGTCCCCGGTTCAAACCCGGGTGCCCCCTTCACGTGTTTCCTTTTACTGCTACATCTATTTTTATACCACTGTGAAGTATGGCTTTCTCGATGCATTCTGTCGGCTGGGGGCATAGCTCAGTGGTAGAGCATTCGACTGCAGATCGCGAGGTCTCGGTTCAAACCCGGGTGCCACCTGCTCGTCTTACCTTTTATTTCCACATCCATTTTTATGCCAGTGGAAAGTATATCATTCTCGTGGTACATTCTCGTCTGGGGGCATAGCTCAGCGGTAGAGCATTCGACTGCAGATCGAGAGGTCCCCGGTTCAAACCCGGGTGCCCCCTTCACGTGTTTCCTTTTACTGCAACGTCTATTTTTATGCCAGTGGAAAGTATATCATTCTCGTGGTACATTCTCGTCTGGGGGCATAGCTCAGTGGTAGAGCATTCGACTGCAGATCGAGAGGTCCCCGGTTCAAACCCGGGTGCCACCTGCTCGTCTTACCTTTTATTTCCACATCCATTTTTATGCCAGTGGAAAGTATATCATTCTCGTGGTACATTCTCGTCTGGGGGCATAGCTCAGCGGTAGAGCATTCGACTGCAGATCGAGAGGTCCCCGGTTCAAACCCGGGTGCCCCCTTCACGTGTTTCCTTTTACTGCAACGTCTATTTTTATGCCAGTGGAAAGTATATCATTCTCGTGGTACATTCTCGTCTGGGGGGCATAGCTCAGTGGTAGAGCATTCGACTGCAGATCGAGAGGTCCCCGGTTCAAACCCGGGTGCCCCCCTGCGCGTGTTCCCTTTTACTGCAACGTCTATTTTTATGCCAGTGTAAAGTATATCATTCTCGTGGTACATTCTCGTCTGGGGGGCATAGCTCAGTGGTAGAGCATTCGACTGCAGATCGAGAGGTCCCCGGTTCAAACCCGGGTGCCCCCCTTCACGTGTTTCCTTTTACTGCCACGTCTATTTTTATACCACTGGGAAGTATGACTCTCTCGTTCTGTTCTGCTTTCTGGGGGCATAGCTCAGTGGTAGAGCATTCGACTGCAGATCGAGAGGTCCCCGGTTCAAACCCGGGTGCCCCCTGAGCGTCTTACCTTTTATTTCCGCATCCATTTTTATACCAGTGGAAAGTATATCATTCTCGTTATACATTCTCTACTGGGGGCATAGCTCAGTGGATTCCACTTCCGGCCCCCCGCCATGTACGGACGTGTGCATCATGTGCTCCGTTGGGGCGGATACAGCGGCCCAGATGGGTTGCGGGAACAGGAATTTCGCCGTAGATAAACAGGATTACGAAGTCGTTTTGCCGCAGTTGCCCACAGGTGCGTGTGTTATGAATACTGTTTTTCTACACGGAGATATTAGGGCAAGGCCGTATCGTGTTGAAGACGTTCGTGACACTTTGGTTAGTCTGGGAATGCTGCCTGAGGCACTTGCCTTGGGCGCTTTCCAGATGAACCACGTCTGGGCCGTGACTTTTAGTACAGCGCAAGCCACGAAGAATATGCGAGCACTTGGTGACGTAAAGATAAAGGAAAGACGCTGCCTCGTTATCGACCCGAACAAGGAGGATGTCCGGCTAAAGCTTTATTGGCTTCTGCATAATGTACCGGATGAAGATGTGCGCACCGCGCTCGCAATTTATGGAAGAGTGACAGAAGTATCAAAGGACCGTTGGCGCGTCCACGGTATCGCCGATAAAGGAACCTCGACCCGGACCGTGACCCTGCAACTGAAAGTGGGCTTGACCGTCGAAGACCTACCACACCAGCTCTGAGTGGGCGGTATAACAACGCTTTTGTTTGTGCCAGGACGGGCGCCGCTTTGCTTACGATGTCGACGAACGGGACATATACGCCGGGACTGTCGCATACCTCGGTGTGGCGGGTGCAGACGCTATGGTCACGAAGACAGCGAGTGTGTCCAAACATACTCTAGTGTGACCAGGCCTGTGGCTGGCGACCATGTCTTGGAGCACATAATGGACCAAGTTGACGCAGAAGAAGCAGCGGGCAGCAGAAATCGGGGTCCCGTGTTCACGCCCCTTTCTAAGGGCCCGAAGGACGACGGAAGCGAAGCGGCTTATGCTGAACAAACGGGTCGTCTAAGTCAACAGACCAAAAGCATGAGCTCTGTACCGCGGGACGAAAGGGGCAACGAGGAGAAGCAAGGCATTGCGTCGTCGACTGGTCAGCCTGACGACATGGACGTCCCAAGTGCGGGGACAAGCGCAAAGCGACCGCTTGAAGATGTCAGCAGCGAGGACGCAGGACCAGAGAGGACAACAGGAGGTGAGCCGACAGCCAAAACGGCAACACTCAGGCGGCCCAGCTTGAAGTTCAAGCCGAACATTGCTGCGGGCACGCGTCCGCCGCCGAAGACACCCTCATAGCCACGGGGGGAATACATTCAACAAGGGACCTAAATCCGTAGGCTCTCAAGGACGTAATAAATATGGCTTCAATATTATGTGACGCGTGTGGAGGGTGCACGCCTTGTACGTGTCTACCCCAGGGCTGGACAGAGATACTCGGAAAAGTATTCCTGAATACAGATATAGAAATACTTGGGCTGGAAGCCTAAAATACAGATACTGAGATACATTTGTCTTTGACGTAACGGCATATTTCGGAGATAATTTTGCAAAAAGACGAAAAAAGTATTCCGGAATACAGATAATGTAATGCAGATACTGGAATACTTTTTTTTCTTTCGGGGTTGCTTATACTTCGCAAAGACATTTATTAAGTGCAGCATACTGTTGTAAATAAAGTTGCAGCGCATTGAAGCTTGCAGCTGATTCATTTGTTACAGTACCCTCAGTGCCATAAAGATATTATAGAGAGGGAGGGTCAGTTACGAAGTACATAACTGGTAAAAAGACCCTGCGATACAACGTAAGCGTGCTGTTTTCATCGCTTCTTCTGAAACTGTCGAATGCACCGATATCGTAATGAGTTGCCACCCGAAAAAAATTACGCGTGCTGCACGGGCCTTGAGAGAGAGCGACTTTCGTCGGTAACGGCTGAGAACACAGCCTTCGCTATTCCGCAGTTAGCGGCGTCGCGCGCTTTGCCACATGGTCCATTCTATGCTTGAGGGCAAACCATCGCCGCCCTTCCTATGTCGCCGGCCGGCGGCGCGCCTTTGCTACCCATGGCACAGAAAGAGAAAGAACCTTCATTCCCCCCTTTGGAAACACACCTGAGCTCATTTCCGACAAAAAAAAAATGTAATGAGATACCCGTCTCTTGCATTGTATCGCGATACAATCGATACATGGAAAATGTATTTCGCTACTGAGATACAAATACATTTTGCAAATGTATCTCGATACAGAAATACAGATAATCAAAAGTATCTCTAAAAATATTATCGCGATACTGCCCAGCCCTGGTCCACCCACAACTTCAACGGTGGAAGCCAGGGATGTGTCACTGGGCTCAGAACCATGCGGTCTGCATCTTGCCCGCGGCCTTCACAGCCCGTAACTGCGTTGCGTATCGCAACTTTAAATGTGCGCGGACTACGATCTAAACAAATGCAATATCACGTTAGTCGTCTTTTTCTTGAGGACGACCTCGATATCATAGCGGTACAGGACACGAAGGTCGAAAGCCAAGAACAAACGGACCGCACGGTCGAACCTTTTCGGTACCGCTATAATGTTTGTATATGTCATTCTGTTGGCACCTCTGGAGGGTGTGCTCTCTTTCAGCATAACTCTTTAGGGTTTGTTGAGGAGTATGTTCATGCTAGCGATGATGGCCGTCTTGTTTTGTGCGATTTTGTGGGTTTTGGTAAGAAATGGCGCATCATTTGCGTATATGCACCGAATAGCATAACTGAGCGGTTATCCTTTTTTGCAAGTGTCGAACTGTATTTAAATTGTGAAAGAAACGTGATAATTCTGTGGGATTTCAATTTTGTGTGCTTCAGAAAAGATAGGAGCAAGAGGCTATCCGGTCGTGATCAAATTGCTCTGTGCTGTCAGCGCTTATGCAACAGGGGGTTTTTGAAGACGTAGGAAATGCATTGCAAATTGGAAGTGGCACTAGGTATACGCATTTCCAGCGCGATTGCACTCCCGTTTAGACAGAGCATACATATCAGATGTACTCGTACCGCCATGCAACAGTTACGAGCATAAACCAGCAGCTTTCAGTGACCGCAGCGCCGTAATGTTTTCTTTGGGAGTGAAGAAGAAAAGATCAACTTGTTCTTGGAAACTGTGGAAACTGAACAACAAATTACTTAGGGATGAAGTCTTTGCGGACAAGGGAAAACGCCCGGTCCGGATGGACTAGGCGCAGCTTTTTACAAAGCACTCAAAGATTAGCTGTCTGAGGTCCTGTTACGTCTCGTAGCGGAGGCTTACGAGGTAAAGAAAATGCCGCCGTCCTTTCGAAGGTAACATACTGTACTTATACCGAAAAGTGAAGATCCAGTGAAGCTCTTGTCAGTGAGCGTTTATCGTCCCATAAGCCTCCCTAACACTGATGATAAGGTTTTTATGAAGGTACTTGCCAAGAGACTGCAAAGTGTAATACATTTAATCGTAGGACCGCACCAAACATGCGGAATTAAGGGCCGAGCAATAGGAACTAATATCCACACTGTGAGGAGCATCCTTGAGTGTTGCGATGCATGGGACAGCCAAGTAGCAATGTTGCAACTAGACCTGGAAAAGGCTTTTGACTGTGTTATGCATGCTGTACTTTTTTTCAATATTGCAACATTTAAATGTCGGAGATGTTATTTTAGATGGTGTGAAGATGTCGTATAGGAATTGTTTTGCTAGCATTGTAATTAACAAGGACGTCACTGAAAACTTTCAAATTGTTAGGAGTGCCCGTCAGGGTTGCCCAATTTCCCCCTTGTTATTTGCTATCTACTCAGAGCCCTTTTGTGTGAGCATACTCAATAACGACAAGATACATGGTTTTAGGTTAAAGACTGCTGAGGTCAAAGTGCTGTCATACGCAGATGACATCGCAGTGTTTTGTAAAGACAGATGGAGCATTGGTGAAGCAGTCAGCGTAGCAGACAAGTGCTGCAAGTGGTCAGGCAGTGGCTTAAACTGGGATAAAAGTGCAGGTTTTTGGTATGGTACCTGAGACGAAAAGCCTGACTTTTAAATGCGAATGCATTTCATAGTCGGGCTATGTCAGGCATCCGGCGTTGGCGTTGTGCGGCGTTGGAGTTGTCCGCGGAGGAGGAGGAGGAGGATAGGTTGAGGAGGTGTGCGCGCCGGCAGGTGTTAGATGTGAAGCATCTTATGGCGAAGCTTAATCCGGTGGTGGTGGTGTACGGCGTGACCGCCCTTACTGCGCATGCGCAAACCCTTTAAAAAAAATAAAGATAAAAAACCTCCTCTCTCCCTCTCTCTCCCCTAGGCATCCCTCCCCGCGGCAACCACACCCTCACTGCGCATGCGCCTCCCCTCCTCTCTCCCCCTGCTACGCTCCCCCCCTCTCTCCTCTAGGCATCCCTGCCCGCGCCGTCCACACTCCCACTGCGCATGCGCGTCCCACCTCTCTTCTCTCCTACGCTCCCCCCTCTCTTCTCTAGGCATCTCTGCCCGCAGCGTCCACACTCCCACTGCGCATGCGCACCCCACCTCTCTCTCCTCTCCTACGCTCCCCCCCTCTCCCTCTCTCGCCTGGCGACGCCGACACAGGCAGCGTCTGCTAGCGAGTTTCTTGGTTGAAAAAACCGACTGCTCGCGCTGCACAACCGTTCACTGGCCACCCCGGATATATGGCAATGAATCTTGACCTCCAAGGTGGTGCCGGTGGGAGATTTCTCCTGTGCGTTGTTGAACAATAAAAATTCGCAGCGTGCGCGTTAACTAAAAGCGGTCTGCGGCGGAGCTCGGCGGAGCTATATATGAAAAAAAAATTAAAGAAATAAATAAAAAAGTTAAAAAAAACAAGAAAAAGCAAAAAAAAGGCGCTGCGCCGTGCTCCCGACCGGGCTGCAGAAATTAGGCGCCTTTTCCTTCTTCAAACCACAACCACCATATATAAATGGAGTGAAGCGCGCGCGAAATGCATTCGCATTTCCTCACGATTCCCTTCGGGGGAGGTGGGGGCTTTTTCGAAAAGGTAAAGTGGAGTTCCGTGCCGATGAAGTACCTCGGTGTGCCACTGCAGAGATATAATGATCCCAGTGAATATTGGAACGACGAGACAGAAAAAGTAAGGGAGAAAGCGAAGAAGTGGGGAAGAAAAAAAAACTTTCCCATCTCCCGCTAAAGGGAACCATGTGTGCATGTGTGCAGGAGAGAAAGGTGGGGAGCATAGGAGAGGATAGAGAGGGGCTGTGGGACACGCGACGTGGGAAGGAGGGACGGACAAAGCCCCCACAAGCACATGCAAGCAAGATCAGGGAATGCATGGAGTCAACGTGGGCGACAGACACCACCGGTAGTGCGCGTTATGCTTTGGACCCACCACCTGCATAGCCATTGCTAAGCAGCCACTCTGTGCTCTCGGCTATGACTCTTGTGACTGTAATGGTGGTTGACGGCCGTATTGTACTAGTGTTCTGGTTCGCATAATGGCTGCTTCCCTACTTAATGAAAGTGACCAGACGTGAGACGCCGGACGCGGGAGGGACGGACATAACCCCGAGCAAACCTATCAATATTCGCGAGGTCAACAGTTTGCAACTTATTCTTAGCAGTAAAAAATTGGTATGTACTTCAAGTGCTGTGCATGAACCGTTCAAATGCACAGAAGATACACAGAGTTTTTGCTACTTTTGTTTGGGCCTCCAAGTGGGAACGCTCGAGCCGTACAAATCTTTTCCGGTCAGTGAAAGCGGGTGGGCTGGGATTAGCCCAATTATTTCTAAGACAGATTGTTTTCAGGTTTATTTTTTTTTGCGAGATCAGACCCACCCTTTCTTACGTCCTATACTGCAAGTTAGATTATGCTGTTATCTACCTGAATTTGATGTATCGAGAGGTCCCCGGATCAAACACGGGTGCCCCCCTTCACGTGTTTCCTTTTACGGCCACTTCTATTTTTATACCACTGTGAAGTATGGCTTTCTCGATGCATTCTGTCGGCTGGGGCGCATAGCTCAGTGGTAGAGCATTCGACTGCAGATCGAGAGGTCCCCGGTTCAAACCCGGGTGCCCCCCTTCACGTGTTTCCTTTTACTGCTACATCTATTTTTATACCACTGTGAAGTATGGCTTTCTCGATGCATTCTGTCGGCTGGGGGGCATAGCTCAGTGGTAGAGCATTCGACTGCAGATCGAGAGGTCCCCGGTTCAAACCCGGGTGCCCCCTTCACGTGTTTCCTTTTACTGCTACATCTATTTTTATACCACTGTGGGAAGTATGGCTTTCTCGATGCATTCAGCCGGCTGGGGGGCATAGCTCAGTGGTAGAGCATTCGACTGCAGATCGAGAGGTCCCCGGTTCAAACCCGGGTGCCCCCCTTCACGTGTTTCCTTTTACTGCTACATCTATTTTTATACCACTGTGAAGTATGGCTTTCTCGATGCATTCTGTCGGCTGGGGGCATAGCTCAGTGGTAGAGCATTCGACTGCAGATCGAGAGGTCCCCGGTTCAAACCCGGGTGCCCCCCTTCACGTGTTTCCTTTTACTGCTACATCTATTTTTATACCACTGTGAAGTATGGCTTTCTCGATGCATTCTGTCCGGCTGGGGGGCATAGCTCAGTGGTAGAGCATTCGACTGCAGATCGAGAGGTCCCCGGTTCAAACCCGGGTGCCCCCCTTCACGTGTTTCCTTTTACTGCTACATCTATTTTTATACCACTGTGAAGTATGGCTTTCTCGATGCATTCTGTCGGCTGGGGGGCATAGCTCAGTGGTAGAGCATTCGACTGCAGATCGAGAGGTCCCCGGTTCAAACCCGGGTGCCCCCCTTCACGTGTTTCCTTTTACTGCTACATCTATTTTTATACCACTGGGAAGTATGGCTTTCTCGATGCATTCTGTCGGCTGGGGGGCATAGCTCAGTGGTAGAGCATTCGACTGCAGATCGAGAGGTCCCCGGTTCAAACCCGGGTGCCCCCCTTCACGTGTTTCCTTTTACTGCTACATCTATTTTTATACCACTGGGAAGTATGGCTTTCTCGATGCATTCTGTCGGCTGGGGGCATAGCTCAGTGGTCGAGCATTCGACTGCAGATCGAGAGGTCCCCGGTTCAAACCCGGGTGCCCCCCTTCACGTGTTTCCTTTTACTGCTACATCTATTTTTATACCACTGAGAAATATGGCATTCTCGTCGCACTCTTCCGTCTGGGGGGCATAACTCAGGAGATTCCACTTCCGGCCACGCTAGCGTACGGACGCGGATTGAAGGGCTCCGACGGAGAAGTATTAGTGGCCCCAGTAAGCCGTGGGAACAGGCTTTTTAATGCTGTTGAAGATCATCAGGTTATCCTGCCGAACCTACCAACAGGAAAAACTGTTCTGAACACTGTTTTTATGCGCGCAGACGTAAGTGCAAGGCCCTATCGAGTCGTGCCGCATCTATTTTTATACCACTGAGAAATATGGAATTCTCGTCGCACTCTTCCGTCTGGGGGCATAACTCAGGAGATTCCACTTCCGTCCACGCTAGCGTACGGACGCGGAATGAATGGCTCCGACTGAGAAGTATTAGTGGCCCCAGTAAGCCGTGGGAACAGGCTTTTTAATGCTGTTGAAGATCATCAGGTTATCCGGCCGAACCTACCAACAGGAAAAACTGTTCTGAATACTGTATTTATGAGCGCAGACGTAAGTGCAAGGCCCTATCGAGTCGAAGATTTCAGGGACACGTTCAATCATCTTGGTGCGCTCGCCGATGTTGTCGCCATGAAGGATGCCGCCGCTGCGGAGAAGCTGCTCGCAGCAAAGGGACATCAAGGTGAAGGACCGTAAGTGCCTCATTGTCCACCCTAATGACGGTGCTGTTCGCTTCAAAATTCACTGGCTGCTACATGATGTGACTGACAAAGACGTGCGAACCGCTAGTGCCGTACGGAAATGTCAGTGAAGTTTCTAGAGAACATTGGCGGGGACAAGGCGTCACAGATAATGCTGGAGTGTGAAATTGAGGTTAGGGCCTGGAGCCAAGATCAATGACATTCCGCACCAGATCAAGGTGACCGGTGAACCTGCACTGATTGTTGTACCAGGCAGGGCCCCACTTTGCCTTCGTTGTAAATCTAGTGTGCACATCCGTAGCGAGTACCAGGTCCCGCGCTGCACTAGTTGCCACCGCTACGGACATGAGGTGACCAAATGTGAGAAGAGTTGCGCAAGTGCCGCCGGTTTCCTGAAGGCCGTCGACACTTCAGAGCACCTCATGGACGAAGCAGATCCGGAAGACAGAGCGGCAGGAGCGGGACGTGAATCCCCACCCACCGTCAAGCCTCCTGCGGCGACCTCGGTAGTCGCTGCAAAAAAGTTGCGGCAAGTCATCTACCGATCAGTGTCCACCGCTGACGCACACTGCTGATATGAAGATCAGCGTAAATAACGACCTTGGCGCTACTCCGGATGACACCGATGGGGACAAGCCCATGGACACGGACATTTCGGAGGCATCGAATTCCAGTTTGTCAGCCAAGCGGGTGCATGTGGACACTGGCGAGGCAACATCGAACCCCGACAGTGAGGGACAACCATCGAGTAAGACGGCCCCTATTCGTCCGCCCTCGGGAACCAGCAAATCCGAGGCAGCAATGCTGCCACCTGCGTCGACGTAACGCTAACGGCGCAACGCCCTGGCATGTCTTTTTTATTGCGATAGCAATTATATGGACACTCTCTCTCTCTCTCTCTCTCTCTATATATATATATATATATATATATATATATATATATATATATATATATATATATATATGTGTGTGTGTGTGTGTGTGTGTGTGTGTGTGTGTATAAGCCACGAATAATAATATCTGGTGTTTTACGTCCCAAAACCGCGATATGATTATGAGAGACGCCGTAGTGGAGGGCTCCGGAAATTTTGACCATCTGGTTTTCTTTAACGTGCACTGACATCGCACAGTACACGGGTCTCTACCATTTCGCCTCCATCGAAATGCGACCGCCGCGGCCGGGATCGAACCCGCGACCTTATAAGCCACGAAGAAAAATAATTCAGAAAAATAATCGAACGGGTGACCTCTCGCTTCGCAGCGCGCGGCGTTAACCGCTCGGGCACAGAAGGGCACATCTTTCACCATACTAACGGCATGTTATTTATATACACCATTTACCGCTGGCGGTACGCCGACCTCGGGAGAAAATCAGCGTGTCCTCTGCATTACCAGCGAGGTGGCGCGAAGTGCGCGCTCGACGCCCCGCTCGTTGCGATACGTTGGCTCGTCCACCTGTACTTTGTTCTACGGGGCGTAGTCGCCCGTGCCCGTGCGCGCGTTTATCTTGTGATGGGGGCAGTTTGTACGTCATGTGCTTTCGCCGGAAAGGTTGCGTTTAGGTTACAGAGCGCACAAAGGTCACTTCGCTCGCTGCAGAAGCCCCGTTTGCGAAAGAAGCGCGCTGTTCAAACACAGTGAAGTAACAACTGTGACACTTGTTAGTTCGCGCTCGTCCTGTGTATACCTGTGCGCACGTTTCGTGCGTCGTTTGTGTTTGAGCAGCGCGTTAAGTTTCGAGCTGTGAACGCGTTTAGTTCGTGTTCGTCCTGTGTGTTCCTTTCGTGTGTCTGTTGTGCTGGAGCAGCGCGCTCCAAGTTTCGATTTGCTTGCCGTTCTTCGCGTGACATTCTAATTTATTGCTATCGCATTCATTGTGTCACCCTTGAGGCGAAACTGTGACTTCTTTTTTTTTTTTTTTAGATAAGCACCACGTTCCCAGCCTCTATTTTATATCGCATTGATCTTCGTTTCTAAATCGTTACGTATCGCGACTGTCAACGTACGAGGCCTTGCGTCAAAAAGAAAGAGTCAGGTGTACCGTTTGGTGACTGAGTATGACCTCTACATTGTAGCGATAAAAGAGACAAAAGTAGATGGTGAAACAGAGACTGAAAACATGGTGCGGCGTTTCACATCGGCCTAAGATGTCGCGGTTGGTCATGCTGTAGGAACATCGGCGGGCTGTTGCCTTCTGCTGCGACGTAGCTTGTGCTTGTCGAGACGGGAAATAATTTGTTGTGACGAGGGGTTGATTATCTACGAATTTCTTCTTGAGGATAAGGAATGGCGTATTATTTGCGTGTATGCACCCAATAATGCAGAAGAAAGGCGCTCCTGTTTTGAGCATGCTCGCCAATTCTGTGTTTGCCAGAAACTAGTAATTCTTATCGGCGATTTCAACTGTGTACTTTCTGAAGCAGAAAAAAACAGCAGGAAAAATTTTAATGACGCAAGCACCGAAGCTCTTCGAGAACTATAGGGAGTGATTCCTGCATTGAAGATGTAGGGAAGTGTTTAGAAGGTTCGCGTGCTGTGCAATTTACTCATTTCCAAGGATCGAGCCGTGCCCGACTAGACAGAGCATATGTATATCTGGATATTTTACCATTTTCTCAGCAGTACCATGTTTCGACTGTCTGTTTTAGTGATCATTGCCTGGTTAAGTTTACTATTGCTACTCGGGCGGAAACACAAAATAAATTTGGTTGGGAGTTTTGAAAAATTGAACTGCAAGCTACTCAGTGACGTTGTGTTTGTGAATGAAGCAATGGCAATACTTAAAGCATTAAATATGAACAATAAACTGCTCATGGGGGGAAAGATGGGAATTCTTTAAAAAATCAAATTAAAATGAAAGCTCTGGAGCGATCCAGCGCCGTCGCTACAAAGAGGCAAGAGCTCAGGAAAACAGGCTTCTTTCGAACCTGCAGCTACTAATCAATCAAGAAGCTCGCAGACCTGGCGGATTCATCGAGGACATCAAGACGCTGAAGCGCAAGCTAGAATTTATCGATACCGAGAGATACCGCGGTGCTTCAGTGCGGCTGATTAGCGGGGAAACGCCAACGAAAACAGCGTTGGGTGCGGAAAAGTGGCATGCGCAAAAGAAACAAATAAAGTTCACTCATCATCATCATCATCAACATCATCATCATCTCAATTATTCGAGGCATCTAAGGCTACTGGCCACTTGCGTGTCATTTCGTCGCAGCCTCATGTCATTTCTGCTGTTCTATATTTATTCATTGTGTAGATGACGCTGCATATTTTCATAATTATAGAAGAAGCGCGTTGTAAGGCCAGGGGACATAGGTGGGAATTTCAGATAAATGTATATATGATGTCAGAGAAGCTATACGACAAGGATACACATTACGAAGTGCAGAGGTGCTGCGCAGGAAGATGCCGAGGAGAGCCTGGAGGTTTGCCTTTGAGACAAATTAGCTATAGTTAGAATCATTAAGATACGTTTGCGAAAACGAACCGCGGAGGCTGTGCACAGCGTTCTGCTGATATCACTGAATGCAGCGAAGCGCCAGCAACAAAAGCAGATCATGAAGATGACCTCGGAAACTGTGACATATACCCACTGTCGGGGACAGACCGAGAATTGGATGCACTGGGCTACGAGAATCCGTAGGGCGTTCGATTTTTTTTTTCTGTGAAGCTTACAAACAACGAAACTGAAGGCAGACAGAGCAAAAAAGAAAAAAAAAACAGCCCTAAAATGACGCAACAAAAAGAAGATATATTAGGCACTGATAAATAGAGAGAGAGGAGAGAGAGAGAGAAACTAAGCGCGACGAGGCTTAGAAAGTAGACGGCGAGTTTTATTAATGAGTTTTTCCGTCGCGGTGTGACGATCGATGGTCTTTGACTGCGACCAAAAGAAAATGTTTATGACGTTGCTTTTGTGAATACGTGTTTATCTTTCGTCGAAGATAAAACCGCAAGCATAGAACTCAGTCGCCACCTTACGTCATACATTTTTTTTCTATCAAAATTCGTTTTATCTGCTCACCCCTTTTGAGTGCACGATTCTAGGTCCCCTTGAGAGTTGCGTCATCCCAGCTGGGACCAAACAGTATCAGAGTAACAACCAACCAACCAACTATAATCATCACCATGAAGCCTCAACCACCTTACAGAGGGCCATGGTGAAGACGTAGCGCCGCGTTCCCGAGGCAAGTCTGTTTCATCGAGCCGATGGGTTCGATGGGTAGAGAGGTTCAAAGCGCGGCGCAGCAATTCACCCGAATCCGTCTGGAGCTACTGCGAGGCGACAGAGCCGTTGGTCAAGCATAACGGCCCGCGGGAGCCGTTGATGCCTGAACATATGTCTTCTCCTGGTGGACACATGTGCCTTAAAACCTGCGATTGCGTGCGCTGCCATCCCCGCAACTCTTTCTCGGGAAGAGAAAGCCTTTCTCCGGCGACTCCCAGCTGGGGAGACCGTCGCAAAAAAAGAAGGATCGAGTACGTGTTCCTCACTGATCGTCCGCAACCGGCTACAATCTTCTTTCCTACAGTGATGCTCCTGGCTTTTGATGCAGGTTTAAATGCACCTCTCGAGCTCAGGCGAGGACGGTGACGTTGAAGGCGGCTGTGGGGCGTACAAGTACGCCGCATCGCTCGCCCGCGTTTGCCAGTCGCGGTGTCGCAGTGACACCTCTGCCAATGGATCCCGCGGCGCGCTGCGTCGTAGAAACGGTGGATGTCAACGCCAAATTGCTCAACGACGTGCAGGCATCTATATGGCGGGTGCCGGAAGTACGTTTCGAAGAAAAGAGAGCGCACGACCTGCTGACGGAAGAGCTTCACAAGGCAGGATTCCAGGTAAGGGTCTCGGTCCAGCGTCTCGCGTTTCACATTTCCTAGTGTGTATCTCCGCTACTTCATGTAAATGTGTCGCAGGAAGAGTCCCCTTTTTCTTTGTTTTTTTTTCCCCTTGCTTACACGTCTAAAGCGTGAATTTTGTCGTTGTGCAAGTGCACTTAGACACCAAATGCATCCTAGCTTCCTCGAGGATAATTGACAGTGGCGTAAGTGATGGGGGGGGGGGGGGGGGTCCAGCGGGGTTCCTTACCCCCCCTTGTGTTCAGGCTTGGGGGGGACCTACCTTGCAAGTGTCCCCCCATTGAAATTTATGTTTGAAACATCATACTTGAATCTCTTGGCAGTTAAAGATAGCGCGCTCTCCGTAAAACAAACTCTGAAATATGAAGCCCTTCAGAGTACGAGGTATCTGAAATGCTCGTCCTCCTTTTTTTTTTTTTTTGCTCCGTCTTTGTCCATTGGCGCTGTACGTCAAAATTAACTGTTACCAACTCGCAACAATTTGCCATCCAGTTGAAGTCTTTTCCAAAACGCTACGGGTTACTTCTGACGTACTGCAAATGCTCATTATGCTGGGCTTGGGAATGCAAAGCAAATAAAGGATATCGGATCATGTACCGTTATTTAGTTCGACGATTTTTTGGAAGCCAATCACAATGCAGCTGAAGTTAAAGGAAAACTGTACCTTTACGCGTTATCACATAAGATCTGCCATTTTTATTTCATGGTTTAACCCGAATGACGTAGCTGGAAGTATGCTAAAGCCTACCTATACGCGTTACGCTTGGAAATCAACTTCGTCATGCAACGTGCCGCGCTTCCGGACTCGTAGTAGCATTACAGTGAACTAGAAGAGCATATACCACGGACGGCAAGAGGAGCAGCGCGCGTGCACTTTACAATGCGCGCGCGCCTATCCTCTACCCCAGCCGTGCATATACAAACCTCAAAGCATGCTATAAAGGCATGGTCTTGGATAGCACTTCGCGAACGTTGATTGGCAGGACGAACAACAACAACAACAACAACAACAACAACAACAACAACAACAACAACAACAATAATAATAATAATAATAATAATAATAATAATAATAATAATAATAATAATAATAATAATAATCATTCAAATGTTCCTCTGTACCAGTGGTAGCTATTGTGCGAAGCAGCGACGTCAAATTGACACAAGGCATGCGAGAGAGAGACACAAACAACTTTATTAGATGCCAGACTAAGACATAGATATTCCTCCGCCAAAAGGACCATGGCCAGCTGGTTGGCAAGAACCACTGGCGCCAACCACATATGTCAGTGGGGAGGTGGGGGGGTTAGGATAGTGAGGGGACTGTAGGGCAGCGGGGCATGATAAAAGGACGCGTTCTACGTTCGCGTACGTACATGGGCAATTGGGTCACGAAGGGTTGGAGCGGAAGTGATAAAGAAATATAGGCGTGCTGGAGTGACACTGTCCAAACACACACACTCAAGGCATATGGAAAGGTCTGCCTAAATTTCGTACTGGAAACACACGCACAACTTTTCTTCATTTCTCTCGTTTTTTTTTTTCTCCTATTTTTTTTTTAAATTTCTGACGGTATAACGACAGCGATTCTCGCTGCCCGGGTAGCTCAGTCGGTAGAGCGTTAGGCTTTTAACCTAACGGTCCAGGGTTCGAGCCCCTGCTCGGGCGTGGTTTCTTTTCTTTTTTTTTTTCTTGTTTGCTATCTCTCTCTTATTTTCTGAGGAACGTGGTATATACCTACAGTTGGATACAGCTTTAGAAGTCCGCGGCATTTCCTCCTCAAAGACGTATGTACACAAGTTTGCACCAATAGGCGGGCACTCCTCACTGACGTCATAAGCCGGACTGCCGGTGACCCCCCCCCGCCTTCGGATGCCGAGTAATTGAGCGGGACGGTCACTGTATATGTCTCCTAAAGGTAGCATATACAGTAGCTGTAAGCGGGACTATTTCTTTAGTGGCGGAGGTGATCGGCTGCCGTGCATCAGTCGTCTGGGCGACTCTGTAGTTGTCCTGCGTCCCTGAACAAGGGCAATAGCAAGGTGTTAGCAGTGCGCGCCCATAGGTGCTGGCTTGTTTGCATCCTCCTTTGAGGAGGAAATGCCGCGGACTTCTAAAGCTGTATCCAACTATAGGTATATACCACGTTCCTCAGAAAATAAGAGCGATAGCAAACGGACAACAAAAAAGAAACCACGCCCGAGCAGGAGCTCGAACCCTGGACCGTTAGGTTAAAAGCCTAACGCTCTACCGACTGAGCTACCCGGGCAGTGAGAATCGCCGCCGTTATACGGTCGGAAATAAAAAAAAATAGGAGAAAAAAAATAAAACGAGAGAGAAATGAAGAAAAGTTGTGCGTGTGTTTCCAGTACGAAATTTAGGCAGAACTTTTCGTATGCCTTGAGTGTGTGTGTTTGGACAGTGTCACTCCAGCACGCCTATATTTCTTTATCACTTCCGCTCCAACCCTTCGTGACCCAATTGCCCATGTACGAACGCGAACGTAGAACACGTCCTTTTATCATGCCCCGCTGCCCTACAGTCCCCTCACTATCCTGACCCCCCCATCTCCCCACTGACATATGTGGTTGGCGCCAGTGGTTCTTGCCAACCAGCTGGCTATGGTCCTTTTGGCGGAGGAATATCTATAAGTCTTAGTCTGGCATCTAATAAAGTTGCTTGTGTCTCTCTCTCCATGCCTTGTGTCAATTTGACGTCGCTGCTTCGCACGATAGCTACCAATGGTACAGAGGAATATTTGAATGGTTATTATTATTATTATTATTATTATTATTATTATTATTATTATTATTATTATTATTATTATTATTATTTCTTATTATTTTTATTATTATACACTATTGGCTGCTCATGCTCCTTTCTTTTTACATTTCATTTGAAAGCATTATTTTATTTTTTATATAATTAAAAGAAAACATTTTTATAAAAAAAAATCACGCCATATCCACGAAGTGAATGATGATGAGTGGGCGAAGCTCGGTCGTTTTCATCCATAGCAGAAAGAGAATGTGTGGTCTGGAACGCGCTTATACTTCATGGTCATCAGCGTCATTGTCATCGTTATCACGTGTAGTGGGTACATTCCACTATACTGCGTCATCGTCATCTTTATCACGTGGAGTGGGTACATTCCACTATACGTGGCTACCTACCTACTACAACTACTACTACTACTACTACAGAGGAGGGACAGACCCACACCCTAAGGAGATTCGCCCCTAAAACAAAATGACCCCCCATTGCAAGATGTGCGTCCCCTCTTGCGATTTTTCGGATTTACGCCACTGATAATGGAAGCTAGCAGATAAAATTTCAGTATGTATGAATACACAAAACAACGACGTTGAAGTGATAGCTCACTCATCCAAAAAACATCTGCCATGTGTCCCAGCTAGCATTATTCAAACTTAACAAGAAAACAAAAGAAATAATAAATCTAAGAAGAGCGCGACAGACGAGGACTAGCGAAGAGCACACGCAATGCGCTAGTCCTCGTTTGTTGCGATGTACTTGCATTTATTATGTCCTGCCAACAGGCCCAATTTCCACCCTTCATAACAAAAGAACGTTGGCAAACCAGACTGTTATGAGGCCTATATGCAGCGTTCAGACATCAGTCCTATTTCGCCAGCAACGCATTCTGTTTTGTGTGTTCAAATTACTTGGCTGATTAAACGAAAGAAGCGAGAATGACCTAGAACACAACAGCTTGGTTGTAATTAACGTTAGCTGGGAGACTCGGGATAATGAAATTCTGGCTGCATTCACAAATATTTTTCTTTTTAAATTGAATTTGCCATCATTGTCTCAATTATCTACCTTGAGCCGGTGCATAAGACGTATAAATAGCTTTAAGAAGCTTAGAACGACAGAAAGTTGAGCTAGTTGGTATGTGTCCATCGCATAACACGGACACGGAAGAGAACGAGGCGTATGTGGTCTCGTTCTCTTCTCCAGTGTCCGAATTCGCCCGCCCACCCTCTTTCGCGGTGAGGTTTAAAAATAATTGCGCGCTACGACGTAATTCGTCCTCGCAATTACGACTGTTACAAAATATGCTGGCGTTGCCGTTTGCTCTATTACGCCAGCTAAAAACTGCTCCATACAGCCACTGACAGTGTAGCGACACGTAAACGCCCTTTTCCCGCTTCCCGCTGTGACACGAACTATGGCCTCGTATATCTCTAACTTACTTCCAGTTCACAACCTATATGATGAGCGTTAAATCCAAGTTACTGGCGCCGAGCTGTATTTCGGAGCAAAAGGCTCCGTCAAGCTGCGTAACCTTTTGCTTTCGCTTCGATTTCTGCTGATGTATAGGAACAAATCAATAAATGCAAGTTTGAAACTGATTACCACTAGTACTAAATGAAGCACATTAGTTCAGTACCCCTAGCAAAGGCGTATTTTTCGCTTTTATTCAGTCACTATGATACAAGATCGGTTTTGCAGCTGCGACTCTGCTCATGAAGCACTGCAGCGAGTGCAGTTAGATTCAGTGCATGCGGATTTGGACGCACATTTTGCAGACCATTCGAGGCCACCCCTACAAAAGTTCTTGCAGCTGCGCATGGTTCACTTCGAGGCGCGGCTGCGCTGGCTGCACTAACGTTAAGGCCTGACCACACGTACCCGTTGCAGCGCGTCAGCGCGTGGCTTTTTGACGCGCGCGCCGCGCCCTCTCCCTATGGAGAGAGAGGGCATGTGGCTACGCGAAGCTGCGCACCCTCTCTTTCCATAGGGAGAGGGCGCGGCGCCGCGTCAAAATGACGGGCGCTGACACGCTGCAACGGGTACGTGTGGTCAGGCCTTTAGGCTGCACTGGCGCTGCGGATAGCGCGGCCACGCCTGCGTGGGTTGCACACAACACTACCTATAGATAGTTGCATCCTGTGCTCGTCGCTGTACGTGCGCTCTTCTCCATTCAAGTGCGACAGGACTTGCCGGGAACAAGATCCAGCTTCTTTTGGATCCATTACTTGGGATCTGGGTGATGCACTACCTCTAAATAGCGTGGCACTGTATCATATACCATGCTACTCTGGGAAGCACGATACACTATAATATACGTTATCAGTGATGTAATGGCGAACTATGTCGGGAGCCTGCTTTGTTGTTTAGGCCACATTCTCCTGCTGTTGCATCCTTGTTTAGAGCAAGCATACTTTGATCGCAGTTATCACCTGTCAGCGCGGGCAGTATAGGTATGTCTGGTTTGGCTACGTCACAGCTAGCTGATGGCGTGCAAACACTAGCGGCAAGCATGCGATAAGGACAGGCCGGTTTCTATCGTGGTCAGTCGTTTCACCTGATCCTCAACCCCCCGGCAAAACTACCACCCACAAACGATAAAAATTGTGGACTAAAGCGTTTAGTTGCGCAACTGCGCCTCTCCCGCGTGTCTTGTAGGAGACTGTGCCTGCCTTCGTGCAGATTACACCCAACTACGTCTTGCCGACGGCATTTCGGGCCGAGTACTCAAAGCCGGGAGTGAGCGCCCCGTGCGTCTGCTTCATGGCCGAGTACGACGCACTGTCCGAGACTGGCCACTGCTGCGGACACAACTTGATCGCAGAAGCTGCCCTAGGCGCTTCTATGGCGCTCAAAAAAGCGCTTGAAACAACAGCAGATCTTTCAGGCCGTGTCATCTGCCTTGGGACACCAGCCGGGGAGGGCGGCTCCAGTAAGGTGCGTGACAAAACTATGCTATACAGTAACATGGTCAACTGCCCTGAAGCACTTCCTTCAGCCTTCCATTACTGTGATTCAGTTCTTTACGTTTCTATCCTCTCGCACCACAGTCGATCAATGCCACCATCCCTGACCGGTTTGGCAGGGTAATGCGAGAAGTGGGTATAAATAAAATTACAAGAAAAAAAGGAAGTGCATACAGTTATGTATGAGTCTTATAGTACCGACCCGCGGGGCATTTTCGCTGACTAGTGTAGCTGTCTCAAAGAAAAAAAAAAGAAGTGCATCTTTGACAAAATTGTTATTTAATTCGAATATCCATAGCAACTCATATCAGTCTCATAGAGCGGGGGGCTATCCAGATAAATTTATATGATCTGGGATTCCTTTACTTGCTCCCGAAGCACAGCCCACGATCGCTTTGTTGTAACGTCCTGAGGACATGCGGCTGCTGAGGCTGGGAACTGAACCAGAGACCTCTAACGAGGCGGCCATATGCACTGAGCTACCACTGCAGATCATCGAGAAAAGGTGCTTAGAACGCCCTGTTAGTTCTCTGAAGTGAGTGCAGGTTACAATCACTATACTGAGGCTGTCGCTAAGAGTGGTTCTCATGACAATGTGCAAGTCGCTGTGCCACGCGATTTTCGAAACAAGCTGGATCACTTGCTCTACAGCTTCTTATGGCCAAAGGCGACGCACTAGCCGACGCGGATGCTGTGATCATGGCACACCCGAGCTCGGTGAACGACGTGGCGCCGCCCTACTTGGCAGTGGGCAAAGTGCGTGCGCGCTATATCGCCAGAGCACTGTCCATGGCGTGCGCTCCCTCCAACCCAGTGAATGCCTTGGACGCCGCGGTGACCGCCTACAGCGCTGTCAACGCTATGCGCCAGCACATTAAACCGACTTGGAAGGTAACGCGCTGTTTCGTCAAGTTTGAGGACTTTGTTTCTGGTTGTAATGGCAATTACCCTTAGTAATAAAACTGACACACACGTGGAATCAAACGCGTGATTATGTAGACCCCAGCATGAAACAAGGGGAATGGATCAAGGGCTCATTTGATTGTTCGACACAACATAATGAAGCCAACAGACAATGAAGCCAAGAGGCATAGAGGATGCCTGTGACCTCCTTGGCTTCATTGTCTGTTGGCATTGTTTTGTTGTGCAGTCGGCAGTAGTATCACGTGGCTTCTGCACTACTGTAATGTACTTCGAGTAACTGGTGTGATGTGGCGCCATAATGATGAAACCGCATGAAAGACTTCATTAAAAAAAAAAAAGATATGCACCGTATACTATTGCTATTGGTCTCCTCGAATAAGCAGCGAGAAACCCAAGCATTAGGGGGGAGGGGGGGCGGGGCATGGGCGTGCGCTTGCCCGACGTAAGCGCAGGCATCCTGAGCGTACGTGTGACATATCGCAGGTGAACGGCGTGATCACCAGCGCTGGTTCAGTGGCGAACGTGATCCCGGACGAAACGGAGCTCTTGTACAGCTACCGGGCGCCCAATGCGTTGGAGCTGGAACAGCTACGGCGACTGCTCGATAACTGTCTTCAGGGTGCTGCAGTGTCTACGGGCTGCAACCTCGACATGGACTGGGAAGGCGGCTACGAGGCGCTGCTCACCAACGAGCCGCTGGCCGACGCGTTCCGCAAGAGCGCTGCGTCGCTGGGCTTGCAGCTCCAACCGAAGAGCTCGGAGAAGCTCGTCTTCTTGTCTTCCTCAGACATGGGTCACGTGTCCCAGCGCGCGCCAACCATCCAGCCGACGTTCGCCGTCTGCTCGGCTCCTAGCCATAGCCGCGAGTTCGCCGCCGCTGTGTGCTACAAAGAAGCGCAGGCCCCGACGCTGCTCATGGCAAAGGCCATGGCGCTCACGGGCCTCGAGCTCATCCGCGACCCTGAACTCTTGAAAGAGGTCCGAAAGAACTTCTTCGAAGGACTCGCGCAGTCCAGCACGTTACTATGATCACCACATTTATGACTCATCGAGAGGATGAGTCTCGTCACCAAAGATGCACACTTACATTTTCACCTCTGCACTCGAACTTCGAAGTCGCAATGAGCGCTCTCTTAGCAACGAATGCGAGTGGGCATGCGACAGTTTCCACCACATGGTATATCATATAAACTGAAAGCATCTATCGAAGGCGCTTCATAAACCCATGTAATGTGAGAAAGTAGGTATTCTTCGAGTTACTGTATATAATGTGTCCTGAATTTTGCTAAGGTGCCTTATTCCCATCTCCACGATGTGTAAAAAGGAAAGCGTTCTTAAGGTACAAGCGTTCAGATAACATGCACAGTCCGTTCAAATAATAAGCACAGACCAGAACGTCGGCAATTTAGGGTGAAAGGGGCTAATTTAAAGTAACAACGCTAAGCCTGTAACAAGTTCTGTTGTGTGTGGTTTGTAGTAAGGGGGTGAATCACTCATGAAGCATACGAGTGTCTGCGCGAGGGCAAGGAGTATTTCAAACTCGCAGAAGGCCTGAAGCAAGAAAACTTCGAAAACGTAGGCAGTGAGAATAACAGCGGTATAGGCGCAGTTCGTAGGTCGTAGAATGCGCCATTGTCGAGAAACAAAAGACAACGCCCGCTCTTTGGCCGGCTGTTCTTATTCTGACTTCCTCTTTCTCCTCTACCGCTAGCTGCCCGCGCGCCCGAACCCCAGCGTCGATCTTGGTCATGACACTATATATATATATATATATATATATATATATATATATATATATATATATATATATATATATATATATATATATATATATATATATATATATATATATATATATATATATATATATATATATTGATTACAATGCATATATATATATATATATATATATATATATATATATATATATATATATATATATATATATATATATATATATATATATATATATATATATATATATATATATATATGCATTGTAATCAAGTTCTTTAATCTAGTCGAGCTGTCGAAGCAGCGGCGGCGAAAATGAACCCTACAATATAAATGATTATAGCACAGTTGGTAACCAATTACTGCAAATCGGTTGGTTGGCAAAGAACATTGCTCTATGAACGTCCTGAAAGTGAGCGAGTTTTTCATTTTACCGTGCTTTCGTGGTGGTGAATCACGAGTGACGTTAATCCGGTGCTTATAGCCTTACGTAAGTATGAAACATCCGTTCATCCGTTGAGACACAACCTTAAACAAGAAAGTGAGAGACCTCGGGATGATTACCATGATGAAAAAAATCACGCCATATCCACGAAGTGAATGATGATGAGTGGGCGAAGCTCGATCATTTTCATCCATGGCAGGAAGAGAATGTGTGGTCTGGAACGCGCTTATACTTCATGGTCATCAGCGTCATCGTCATCGTTATCACGTGTAGTGGGTACATTCCACTATACTGCGTCATCGTCATCTTTATCACGTGGAGTGGGTGCATTCCACTATACGTGGCTATCTACCTACCTACCTACTACTACTACAGAGGAGGGACAGACCCACACCCTTAGGAGCTTCGCCCCTAAAACTTTTTTTATTGGCTAAAAGGCTTTCTGGGCAAGTGGGTGGAGTCCTCAGTCCAGGGCTCCACTGGCCCTTGCGGCTCGCTGGGCTTTGTCGAGCAGAGCCAGCTGGCTCTCCAGATCCTTGCTAGCAAGCCAGGTCCCCCCACCGCCTTTTTCGAGATGTCCCCAGAAGGGGAGAATTGATGTTTTGTGGCCGCGATTCGTATTTCTACGCAATGTGGGCGAGAGTTGGACCGTTCTCCACACTACGAACAGCTGCGGGCGTATATTGTGAGATTTATGTGGTGTTTGCTTTGTAAGTGAGGGTAGGTGTTGGTTTGTACTCGCCGCCAATCTCGCGCCTGTTCTCCCGTAACGTCCGGATGGGGATGACTGTATTTTTGTCGTCCTCCTCTTTGGTTTTCGAAGATGTCGCGTGGAGTTTTTCGTGGTTCCTCAAGGGTTGCCACCGGGGATCGTATGCTTATTTATCGAACAAGCCGGTCAGCCATTTCGTTGCCCTCAGGTCCCGCATTCGCGAGGCACCAAAGTATTGCGTGCGAATTTAGGAGTTGTTTCCCTAGGCGTCTCATTGCCGTCCTTGGAATCTCCCCCGCCAGAAACATGTACTTTAAATAATTTGTTCAATCTATATTGAGTGAAACTAATGAGAATGGGATTTCTGATAGCTCCTTAAGTCCAAAAGAAAATTTAGATAAGAAATAAATGTGTCCGTCTAAACTAGTTTACATAGCTGACTAAGTGTTTTCCATGCCTTTTAACCACGCAATGACTACGCAATGACACATTTTATTTGATGTTATCAGTCCATCCGAGTTGTTTCCATTGTGACTGTTTTTGCTCTGATGTGTGTTGTATTTATGTAATTGGCTTATAGAGATATTTTTATTGCTGTCTCACTGGTCGACTAAAACTTTGTTTACGTAGGCCATACAACAGAATGTTGTCTACGTCAATTACGTCTTCATTATAGTTTGATCTCATTCGAGTTCACCTTTCATACCGTTTCACCGGCCAACTGCATTCGCTGCAGCGGCGAATCCATGCCTCCAGCTTGCTGGTTCGACTATGCACCGAATCGCTACAATGTAAAACTATTATGGTCAGCTTCTATTACATTTCTACCACTAGCTCTCTGTGGATGGTCAAAAATTTTAAACGCTGCTTCTGCATGGACAGGCCGAAGAGAAAGAGAAACATTATTTAAGGTACAGACGACGATGGTCGTCCCCATGTGAGCGGCGTCCTCATTCCAGGACGAACAAAAAAATTCTATTCTGCGTCTTTGTCGTCCATCGCCTTTCTAAAACAACAACACACTTTATACCGCGCATGTGACAGATGAAGACGCTCCTCTTCATTGGCCTTACTCTGTTCGCCTTCCCAACTTTCCACCCACATTTCGGGCCCAATTGTTAGCAATGGCGGATCCAGAAGGGGGGGTGGGCGGGGCGGTAGGGGTGATTGCTATTTCTCCCCCTAAAGCCTGTGTCAGCACCTCCATCCCCTCCCTTCAGTGCCTGTGGTCCACCTTCTATCACTGATCAGGACAAATGAGTGAAACCACTGTGAGCACAAATTAACGGTATACATGCTGTGATGAGATTCTTGTGATGACAGTAACTACTAAAAAGAAAATAGCCAGGACCCCCCCTCCTCTCCGGTTTTACTTCAAGCGACCCCCCCCTCCCCCCCTGAAATGGGTGGTTGGATCTGCACCTGATTGTTAGTAATTGTATTGTCCTTTCTAAAGCTACCCCAATATGCCTTATTGACTCTTATTATGACCGACTCCAGATTTTTTTTTTTTTACATTTCTTGTGTATCCTTTCTTGTTTAAATAAATCAAATGTAAATTTGACTCCCCGTAGGTGTGCACAGTACTTACACAACCCGGAACTCAACAATTCTGTGGTCATTTATTCATTTCTTCCTGTTCAATGAACCTCATAGTATCACAGTATGACTCCAATCGACTGAGCTTCTTCTGCATTAATAAGTGGCGTCACTCAATACAATTAGAAGCTTTCATTACAAAGTTGCACTGCCGTGTGCCACCGCTTAAGTTTTTTTCACCTACACTGGTAGACCCTTGGAAGGAAAAGAAAAAAAAAACAGGAGGGAGCACCACAATCTTGAAACCCAGCCATAAAAAATTTCAACAGGAGCATGCTGGGAATTGTGACCAGAGCATGGAGCACGAGGGTGGAGCGGCGTCGACGGAGGTTGGCTTGTAAACGCTTGACGGGCGCACTCGTCAATTTTTTTTCCCCCTGGTGCCCAGCAAAAAACAAAATGAAACAGGAGCATGATGGGAATTGTGACACGAACACGAGGAGGTGGCGGCTTCAGCGAAGGTTGGCTTGTAGACGCTAGGCGCGCCCCCTCTTTTTTTTCCCCCTCCATGACCAGACCAGACCCGGGATTATGTTATAACAGGAAGCGAAGAGTTTCGCTTGGGCCTGGTGCAGCTGAAGTTGGTTGCAAACGTTGTGTTATACTGTCGTCGTTGTTACGTTCCGTCGAGTTGCTGGGGACTCCTGGTGGCATCATACGTATATGACGACCACTGAGGCCTATTTAATACAATTTAGGCTCCTTTAGCCGTTTCCCTATGTCCTTGGAAATACTAACAATCTTGTGCATGACCGGCCTCGCTTTCTCTTACCTCCAACTTTGGCTATCTAAAATTTGCGCTCCATTGTACTGGAGGCTCACATTACAAGAGCGAAACAGGAACGTTCTATATTTTTATGCATCCGCTACGAAACATGCTCCGAGTGCACCTATTTTTTTCATTCGGGATGACGTTTCGGTCACGATAAGGCGGCCCCATAGGATGTTTAGTTGTCAGTTGGCTCTATTTCTCGAGTTTAATGGTCTGTTTTCCACCACGCGCAGTTTCTCGACAATCAATACCGGCTCCTTCGCACTGCAAGAGTGCATTCTTTGCGCATCCCTCAATTCTTCACCAATGCCCCGCAGTGGGTTTGCACTTATTGGACTCTATAGAATAAG
The DNA here is from genome assembly GCA_030522465.1 of Rhipicephalus appendiculatus. Lineage (NCBI taxonomy): Eukaryota > Metazoa > Arthropoda > Arachnida > Ixodida > Ixodidae > Rhipicephalus > Rhipicephalus appendiculatus. The sequence continues at coordinate 747,497 of JALIZH010025613.1, forward strand.
GATTGAAAAATTGGCGAGTTGAATTATGCGTATCATTCACAGCGCAAAAGAACACAGACAGATGCGCCGTCCACTTCTTTTGTCGGCCTCTGTCCCTTCGCGCTCCGAGATATGAACCACCACTATCACCACGGCCGCTGGATCAAAGCGTGCGCTTTGATCCAGTGGCCGTGCTATCACCATCACCGTCATTCGCGGCGGCGGCCCAGCGTGGTGCTCCGGTGGCACGCCGCCGAGCCATGGGGCTCACAAAATCCCGTTCTTGGCGCCTCCACGGCGACGAACTGATCGAGCTGGTGGAGTGCACGGGACTAAATCCAAGCATCCTGCGGCGATGGCACCGCGAGTTTCTCAAGGACTTTCCCCGGGGATTCTTCACGCGGGAAGAAATGAAGCAGGTATTCGGATCCATGTTTCCCGACGGCTACCCGAACGCCTTCATGGACATCATATTTAACGCCATGGACAAGCGACGAATTGGGTAAGCCGGCTCGACGGGAGGCCACGTTGTCGTGCTGAGCGGGAAGCCTGTTGGCCTCGCGTTTCAGCTAAGCGCGCAGGAGATGTGCGTTCATTCAATTACAGTCATGTGGTTGTGTGCGCGATTTTCATAAACCTTATGAAACAATATTTAAGTCTCCTTCGAAGGCCGCTTATGTAAGGTGAAAGTGGACGCCGCTACTATGTTAACTTATAAATTGACTTCTATCGTTACATGAAGCAAATGATGTTTATATTAAATAATGCGCATGCGCCTGTGAGGTTAGTCAAGTTATAGTTTCCGCTTATTTTCGCCCATCTTCTTGTTCACATGCTTCTTGCTCACAGACTTCAAGAGAAAGAATGCATAATCACTCGCTTCACTGTAATATTTTACTCACACAGTTAACGACTTGCTCGATTTGTTAATTACGATCAACATGCTCCACTAATGTATCAATGCGCCCGAAACATCTCTCAGATTTGTATTGAAGCGGCTTTGCAGGTTTCGAGGTGCTGCTGTTGGTTCACATGCGTCATGAACTGGTAAAAATTAACAGTCACAATATGCTACCTGTGACCTTCGGAATGTTGCAGGTTCGGTCCCTGCCGGTGGCAAGTTGTCTTTTCATCCACTCTACTTTCTTCACGCATACATCACAATTATTACAATACTCGAAGAACAGTACAATTAACGTCCCCTATAAATTCCCTGTCTTCATTATCTGCTGATTTTCATTAACGTGTATGAATGGTGATTTGTCGTCACCTGTGTCAATTCATTTCCTAGTTCCGTTGTGTCGAGTCCTCAATGCGTTACGCATTCTGCCTCGAACAGATTCCCCATAAACCAAAATGCAACTTCAACTCCAGAAAATTATTGGAGGCAACTATTACTGGCGTGGCAGCATTTGTTCCCGCACTAATATGTCTGCCTAAAAGGAAATGTCGTTGCATTTGATGCAAAGTATACTCTGTTGTGACAATTGCAAAGTTTTTATACGCATGCGCGTATACGTATGTATATTTGTACGTATATACCTATATTTATAACAAATGTACTTACGATCATCTGCAGTTATGTGTAGCACGGTTCTAGAACGTTTAGAGATAACATGCAGTTAGCATGTGCGCATCAGCTGTAGCTGTAATATAGAGCGAAGACCGTAAAAGTATGTAAATATACTTATATAAGTATATGAATACTTATATTTCTGTCTAACGCCTCCTATCACCCATTTTCCCATCGAGACAAAGTAAAGCTTTTTTTTTTCCCGCGACAGATGTGTCGTTTGAAGTCATGTCAGGGTTAGTATCGCATATTAGCAAGTTGTTGGGAAACGAGTTTGACAACCGCCTAAGAAATGACCGGGCACCTTGCTACTAAGAAAAACAGCGCATACGTACTAACGCGCGTACTTCGTTAGTCGTTTGGCTACAACATTTGCGGAGGTTCATATTTAGATGTATGTGTGACAGATGGAGGGTCCGTGTGACACACGGACCCTCCAAAGTCCTTTGAAATAAGGGACATCTACCGAAAATGCGGTCAGACGGAAAGGAGCATCTTTTTTTTTCTAACACAGGCCGCTAGCTGAAATGGAGGTGTGCTTCCTTTATGGTCGTAAAAGGCATAGCCTCTATCGCAACCGATCATCAGCAGAAAAGCTGACGAAACGCTTTGTATTCTTGTTTTACTGCTTGCAAAAATATTTCTTACCGTTTTACTAGACGCCAATTTCATTTTGCAGATAACTTTTATTGCTGCCGTACTTTCAAACGCAAGCACCTGAAGCCGTCGCAGGCGTCTCGATTGTCACGTCGCCGTAAGCGCCTCCGGCAGCTGCCCCTGTGTGTTTCCCTGCCATCCAGTTTTGTCGGCGTAGCGTGCTCACTCCATCAAAGCCAGCTCTAGCGAGCACCGACAAGCTTTGATGTTTAAAATGCTTTCTTCTTCTTCTTCTTATTTTGCATTGATCAGAGTAACGCGTTCCGTTTCGCTACGGTATACACTTACCGAAAACACAACACAGTGGAGACCACGTCGTACCATATGTCACCGACGAAACTCCTTTTTGTAACAGATCCTTCAAAGTAAAGTAAAGGCGTTTACTCTAAATGAGTTCGGTTCGCCCGTGTGTAGGGGTATATTCCACGAAAGCGCTTCGAGTCGAATAAGAAAGAAGGGGAAAACGTCAGCCGTGGGTGAAGCGCGTGTGCGCCGTCTCCGCTTCTTCCCCGCAGATACGTGACGTTCCGCGACTTCGTGAAGACGATAGCGATCACGGTGAGCGGGACGGCGGACGACAAACTCAACTGGGCGTTCGACGTGTTCGACCAGAAGGGCGACGGCTTCGTCACCCTGGACGAAATGATCAACGTGGTCGAGGCCCTGTGGCAGCTGCACGGCGAGTCGCCCGAGATGGAGGACCACAAGCTGCACTACATCCGGCGACGCACGCGCCAGATATTCCGGCGGCTGGACGTCAAGAACGACGGACGCATCAGCCGCGACCAGTTCCGCGAGGTCCTCAAGCAGGACCACTGGATCGTCAAGAACGTGCTGCACGTCTACTCGTCCGCCGTGGGTGCCTTCTCCAGGGTCGTTCAGTCTAACTGATGCATACTCCACGCTTGGTGCCTCAGTGCTCGCGCCACGGGTTCTGGCTCGGACGCGCGTTCGAGGGCTCCTATTCGCGCAGCTCGAGCGGCGACTCCGAGCCACCGCTTTGTCGGGGCATGTGCCTGATATGGCGCGGAAAATGCGTACGTCTCTATAGGTTGTTTGCCTCGCAAGCCAAGCATGTGTGGAAGATTCAGAAGGACAAGTTACTTCCGATGAGCAATCGCTATTGTCAACGTGCCCCTCCACCAGCGGTACTATACATAAATGCTAAATTATTTCCTCGCGTAGAGCCGACAGACACAAGATGATGAAGTCGACTGACTAAAGAATTAACTTGTCCATCTAATTCAGTCCTTGTTTTTATGTCGAAACAATGGAGTATGAATACTTCGTACGGTCGTCTTCCGAAAAGGACGCGCCTTTTTTTTAGTATATTTAGTGCAATATTTATTACACACTTTTACTTTGATTAGTTTAGGTGCTTTCTTGCGCGAACATTTACTGCTTTCGTATCTTTACCTGTACGGAGTGCATTACTGAGACCGCTTCATGGGCCTCCTGTTGAGTCGCTATGCTTTTCCTGTTAATAAAAGAAAACAAGGACAATTTTACAAATCTGTATGCATTCAAGTGCAATTAGATCCACGGCGATCATTTTCGCTCAGATAGTGAATTAGCGCACTTCAGAGCCTTGGCTCCAGACTAATAGTCTGGAGGCAAGGCTCTGAACTAGAGGGTGAGTTTCTTTTTTTTTTCTGACATTTGCGGGAAAGAGCTCGAAAACGATGCATGGCATCACAGGCAGACATCAGAATTGATGTGAGAATCATCAATACGGTTATTAACAAACATAGGATATTTTAAAATATTTTACGAAGCGACACAAAGTCAAGTGATACAGTTGACTGTTGGGGTGTAGGACAGCAAGGTACAGCACAACGTCGGTAAAATGTAAGTGCATAAAACTTTTTCTTCGAAAGTTTGTTGCAACATATATGAGCTGCAGCGCAGTTAAGAAGTAAATCGCAAACAAACGAATCTGTTGCACTCTCACCGTTTTTATGAGCGGAATTTTTGTGCAATAAATCGCATGCCAGGAAGACACGATTTCACATTTACCGATAATCCAAAATGTACAGTCAACCGCAAAAGCTAACGCGATAACGTGAAAGAGCTCGTTTCGCAGAAATTCCGGTGTCGGTTTCGGCACCGGCGTCTGTGGTTGTGAGCGAAAAATCGGCGTTGGCCGTGAGTGAAAATTCAAGGTAGATGCAAATAAAGAAATAATCAAAAACGTTCGGTTCCAGTGGGACCGGGGATTCGAACCTGCGACCCCTAGCTCCGTAGGATGCGTTTAGCCACTCGGCCACCGCGCATACATCCTCTAGCATGTTAAAGGCCAACTCCGGCGATTTTTCGAGATCAATGGATCTCAATGAAATTCGCGCTGGGTACGTTCATTTGCACATTTCCGTTATTTATGCCAAATTTCAAGCGAGAGATGCGCTGATTGTTCACAAATGAATTTTAAAGATTGTCTGCAAACGTTCACCCGGGTTCCCACAATTATTGGCAACATTGCGTGTGTGACGTGTTGGTTTGCCGATCGACGGAAGTGACGCAATTAGGGTTCGCTAACTTTGGCCGCTACAGCGTATATTGTGCTGGCCACAAGGCGACGGTGTTTGGCCGGCGCTTCGCTGGTTTTGCGAGCGATTTTCTGTTCTCTGTGGAGGAGCGCGCGATATTCTGCGCCGGCGGGATCAGCATGCCTTGCACGACTTCCGGTTCGTAACAAACTATTACGTCATACGTAGACAGTACACTCGGTTGGGTTTCGGTTTCGGTGTTGCGCCTTTTTGCTTATTAAAAATTATTTTCGAATTTGCTGAGCATTTCAGCTATCGGGCGCGTGACAAGAGTGTCTCAGGAACATAAAAACACCATAACCCTGACACGGCCAAAAAATCGCCGGAGTTGGCCTTTAACGACGAGCTGTGGTACGCACATCTCGGAGGTGCGTGGCAGAAGCTTGACTATATCCCCGCGAGATGGCGCAAAGGGCCCAAGGCCGCGCTCTCCTTCGCCGTGTTTCGTCGCGCCGCATGTCCGCACTTTCGCTTTCCTTGCGGCAGGGTTTAAGAGTCCACCGAGAAGCAAAGCCAGGCTAGCGATCAGGGAAGGCGATTTGAACACGTTCCGATTACGCTATCACGTTCTACTCTTGAAAGCGAAGCTCAAGCGTCCGCCAAGCTTTTTCCTAATTTAGGTCCAGGCAGGTGACTTTAAAGGGTGTTGCAGAATTGAGGTCAGCCAGTGCTTAAGACGTTGCCTTCTGCTATAGAAACTTTGTGCATTGCACAATTTTCAATAAATACGCACTCGAAATGTACACTGCAACGCACACTGTTTCAGGTGAATAATTTTCCGCACTGAATTTCTCCATATTGTTGAAGCACATTGATTCGAACAGTAATGCGTTCAGCTGTAGCTCTTTTCGTACTTATTAAAAGATGTTAGCGAAAGGCACAGTGCTTCTGGTGGGTTGCTTAACCCGGTGTGATGCTAACCTGTGCTGCAGTCAGGTGACGCTGGTTTTCGGCCTTTATTGGCGAAGGACTGACAAGAGCGAAAGAAAAAGAATTCTAGCAGAACCAATCTCGTAACGGCCGTCGAGGTTGACGCCATCATCATTCGAGCAATGAAGCGACACACGATATTGCCGAGAAGACCTTTCATCGATATACTGGCATTTGAACTGCACAGAGCCAACCCGTATGTGGTAATCTGTGCCAAGCAAAGCTTTATTCGACCGCAACCTACCAGTGCACAATCACGACGAGAAGAAGAAGGAAGAACGCACAATGCGGTGGTGGGTTGCAACGCTACACCAGCAAGCCCAAGTTTTCAATATTTTGAACTTATAATTCGATGTTTGCGCGAAAGTCATCCGATGCGCAACGCTAATGTTGCAAATATTTGTGCAGAACGACGCAGGCGGAATGCGCATTGACGTATTTTTCTGTGCACAACTTCTTCACTCTCTGTAGGTCAACGCTCTTGACTTAGTACACGCTGAGGCAGGAGAAGCCGGACAAGGGGCAATAGGGACCAAATGTCGTCAAAAGCACGCTCAGGGCTCAGTTTTTTCAGTTCCATTCTTTTAACAGTGAAGCTGTTTAGCAAATCGTTCCTTGTGAGTCGATCGCAGAAAATTATCATCATCTTAACGGGTACGTGCCACTGTACGACCCGCCAGAAAACTATCATAATCATAAACGGGTATGTGCCACAGAAATCGGGTACATCCCACTACTCACCACTGGTCCACTAAAAATGAAGAAGGCAACAGTTAGCCTGACAAATGGCTGCGAAGCGACGGCGACGAGCCGAAGGCCCTGAGTACGTACAACGAGAGAATACTTGGGAACGGGAAAGGCAACGGCGGCTGCGAGAAAATACCGAAGCGATGGAAGGCCTACGCTAACGACGACCTGCCCGTAGATCTATGAGAGGTGCGAACGCTTGGTTTCAGCGCGAGTCTCTGTCTCTGGGAGTTTTGACATCTGTGTCGTGTCTGTGACTGTTTGTGGTTTAACTCGAACCTCTCTGCGCTGAGAATAAACGTAGAAACTACCATCACCTATCTAAAGCTTAAAAACAACCTATTAGCAAACAAGAAGTTGCATCACCTAGCTAAGGCCTAGAAACAACCTAGAAGCAACCAGACTAGTCTCCTGAATCGTCCAGTTTCGCTGTTTCAAGCCTTGCGCGGCTTAGTGCAAGCTTGGTTAAATTTTTTATTCCGCATTAAGCTGTTCCTTATGTTTACTTTGTTAACAGTACGTTGACACGTTAAACGAATTTGCTGAATATTGCAGCATTTGCACTAGCACAAACATTCAGAAATCCTCAATTTAGATTTTTTTTTCTAATCGAGGCTTTGTTTAAAAGCCAAAAGCAAATATACTACATTCGCTTTTTTTTTCTTTTTTCTCAGGACTGTATAGAAAACAGCCCTCGGTAATACTACCGCAAGAACACTGAAATTGGCTTGCACTATTTTCCTTGTGACAGTTGTAAATGCTCCAACTGTGGGATTCGAAAGGGTGCAGCGGCACGCTTATAAGAAAGGATGAGCCGGGACGTGAGCACCCCAGAAATCTGATATGTGTAGAAATGTCCTTACCATGTCCAAGCGTTATGCGGCATACTTTCACGCAGCTGCCGTGCAAAGAATTTTTGCGATTGGCGCAGTCTACATTCTGCTATACTCTCAATTAGTTTCATTTAGGGCAGTCACCGGAGTGCTGATGTTTACTCAGTGAACAGACGTCTCGGATGAATTAAACTGCCTTCCGAAGGAACCGCAAGAGTGTCAAAATTTGCAAATATGGAAGCCAGGCTTCCCCATTCGCAAATTGTGTTCACGTATTAACAACTTATGCTAATCGACATCCGCGGAGCGCATACGCTCTTAACTACGCGGATGTATTTCTATGCCTCTTCTTGAGCAGTAAGCATTAAGTTCCTGATTTCATCAACACACGCAAATATGAGAAGGCGCATGAGACCTCGCATTTTCCGGCGAAATCGCATGTGTGATCATTGGTGCGAAACGTCCGATTACTACAGATCGCAGACCGTATTCTCCTATATAGGACCTAATGCCCAAAGCTTTTCAGAAACACTAGAAGCTCTTTCCACCTTCTTTATTACTAACATGGGCCACCAAAGGTGGCCAACTAACATCGGCCACCTTTGTTATTACTAAGTGTTTCGGCCAAGTTATTACTAAGTTTCGGCCAAGAACTTGTGAATATTGTGTCCCGGGGCCGGATTAACAAAGCCTTTCGTTTGTAACAGTTGATTTTTATTGGTTCGCCTGACACTATCCTTGCTATTCTATGGTCGGATACAACTTAAACAAGTCTGCAGAGGCCCATCGCCTCCGCCACTAAACATATAGTCCCGCTCATGCAGACGGTAATGTTCTCCGAAGGCGGGGTCACCGGCCGTCAGGCTCATGGCGTCAGTCTGGAGTGCGCAGCCATTGGGGCAGGCTTGTGTGCATCCGCCTTTGAGGAGGAAATGCCGCGGACTTCTAAAACTTTACACGACTATAGGTGTAACTATTTTCTGCATGATACTCCTTAAGAACCGATATAGGGCAACACACTAGCTCTTCGCCTGTAAAATTTGTGGACATCAATGAAAAGAATGCGTTTTTAGGCTATAACTGTGTGTTTTAGAGCAGTTGTCATTCACTTCTGGTGTTGGACATATTAGCGAACGGCATCGGCAAATGGAGAAAAGAAAGGTCTGAAAAACAAAATGCTTTGTCGACGGAACCCCTCTAGCGATGCCTTTATTTATTTATTTATTTTATTTCGCTCTTCGTTATCAGCTTAGACTTGGCTCGCTTGTATCCGCGTTGCTGTTAGAGCTGACATGATTCACTGGATAGGAAATTAAGAATGGAAAGTGCAAACTTTATAGCATACTGGTATTTACAGACATAGAGTTCTCGTGTACTATATGAACTGCGCACACGGCGCGGAACGAGCGGTGCACTTTCATATTAAGTACACCGCCCTACTGGCGAAGTACCAACCCGGGAATCCAAGCAGACCACGTCAGCTTCTTGAAATTCCTTTATTGTTCCCCTATGATTATGGAGAAATACTTGCAGTAGTAGAGAAGAACAACCAAGGGCATCACGAATATGAAGAGCACCACAATAAGTCCATTGCCGATTTTCGGGAATCGTTCGTGGATGACAGTGTCGTATAGATAAAAAAGCGGCAACTGAAAAATAAAAAAAAAATCATGACTAAAGCTCCGCATGCAATCACTTCCAACAAATACAAGAACATGAGGCGACACGCTCTCTGCAACGTTTCTGGCAATAAACGGCAGTCCATTTTCTTTGTTGGGATTCGTTCCTCAGTCGACGCAACATCCCACCAAGACAATCGTGTCTCACTGATTCATCATGACAAGAGAATAACATTCTTATTTCAGGCAGAAACCTCTTTAAGTATTTTTCCGTGGCGATTGTTTCACACGTGCTGAGATCCCCACAAAATTAGTCTGACAAGCACGATGGCGCCAGGCACGCGAACATTCAGGAGTATTTACATTATTATTATTATTATTATTATTATTATTATTATTATTATTATTATTATTATTATTATTAGATCTGTTTATACATCTTCAGGATACAGCTGATCGCAACTAGGTCGGACTTTGATTAAAACGGAATGTTATTCACTGAACTAACCTGTATAGCCATGCCGGCAAATGCCACGCCGTACACCTTCTTCAGGGGAAGACTCATGATATACTGCAAAGAGAAGAGGCATAGAAAATCAATAAAGACGATTCCTTGCATTGGCGTAGTCAGTGGGGGGGCTGCTAGCCCCCCCCCCCCCCCCCCCCAGAAGTTTTTCAATTTTTCGTGTGCATACATACACGCACACATACGAACGTGCGCACATACATTAAGCGGGATTGAACCTCCTCCCCCCCATCCCCCCCTGTCACAGATTTTGTTGTCCGGATGTGATTTCTTAGTATAAGATTTCAGTCTTTAGTGTACCTAAGGAGGGATAGCCTCCAACATGAGGCAATGCTGCTGACAACACGTGCGAGAATATTCCATTGACCACTGCGTACATAAATTTTTACTAAATCTGCGGAGGGGGGTGGCGGGGGGAGGAGGGGGAGGACGCCTTTAATAGCACGGAAAACCGGGCGAGTTATCGTGGGTGCATGGCTGCAACAGCGCGACTTGACACGGATGAAGAAAAAAAGATGGAAGAGCTCGCGGCGCCGTGTGTTGTTCCAATTTTTTTTTGCTTTGCCCGTTTGAAGTCGTGCTCTTGCAGCCGTGCTCCGAAAGGAATGGATCGCCGTATAAATTATCTAGGTAGACAACTTTAACATCTTGTTCCGTCACTAAGAAAAGCATATCAAATAACCACTGCCTCACCTCGTGAAAAACGGCGGACACACCGAACACTGCCATTTGCGCCTGGAACTTGGTACACCCTGCGCTCACGAGCGGATTGTAGATGTGGCGCCAGCACCACCGGTGCACGGGCAAGTTCCACCGATTCCAGAAGCTCCTTACGGAATCGGCGTTCCTGCACATCAAACAGCGAGAGTCAATAGTGAGAGACAACGTGAAATATATACTGCCAGAATGGCTTCATTTTTGCGCCGACTCAGAAGCTGGAATGTACGTTTTATTAGTCCCCAAAACGTTTGAAGTGGAAACGAGTGGTAGAGATATGAACTGAGATACTGAGCTCTCCAGGGCTACTTATACAGCCTCGAACTGTTAGGCACACATTCGCGAATTTTTTCACAAAACGCAGCTGCCACATCGAGTACCAAAAGAAACGAGCATTATACAGAACGACAACGCAGTGCTGCGATGTTCTTTGGTGTTGTCGCGTGCGCGAAAGCTGTGCGCGTGCTACGTACTGTCTGCTGGATGAAGTAGAAGTGGCAGCACATGGTGCAGAAGATATGCACTGAACATCACAATATATTCCTGGGAACGTAACGGCTGCACCCGTGTCGTTATAAATCCTAGCGACGATTGCTCTGGCTGAATGTTTCCTTTTTCCTTAACTGACCGTCAACAGCGTGGGTCACCGCAAGTATGCGATTGAAAAACACATCGACTTTCTCGCTATGTGTGTGTGTGTATATATATATATATATATATATATATATATATATATATATATATATATATATATATATATATATATATATATATATATATATATATGGGTCATTCCATATCAAGTGTACCAGGTCAATTTTCGACCATCTCCGATCCTGCTGAAAAAATTTGTCCAGGTATATGTGAGTGTGAAAAGTAGTTAATGAGTCGTTATTTTTCGTAAAAAAATTTTGTGTTGCCTAGATGGCGCTTCGAACTTTGGGCACCCAAGTGAAACTCTGTCGCGCTAAATAATTTGTATAAAATTACTGTACTGAGGAATTACTACGAAACAATTTTTTACATAATCTTAAGGCGCTGGTCTTTCATGACAATGATAGTTTATTCATTTTAGTCTTAACTTTCTTTATTTTTGGCTTTGGCGAAAAATCGCAATAAGCTGCATGTTTAGCGTATTTTATAAAAAGCACAAATTTTTTCGCGATTAATATATTTACATTGTGTGTTTTATGGGTTCCTATAATAAATGATAAAAATACTTCGGGAGCGTATGAAGCAATAACGTTGGCACAATATTGTGACAAAGTTGGAAAAAATGGCATTTTGACTCAGATTGAGGCTTCATTTTCTCAATGTAGCGGTCCAAGTAAAAATATGGCTTATATATTGTTAGAGATGATTCGACATCGTGCCCATAAATGACACTTCAGTCACCCTTTCTGGAGGGATTTGAACATTTTCATCACCCTATTTCTTAAATGTCTGAAGGTGCTGAAAATGTTTGATTTAAAAGCCCGTACGGTAATCGCGAGGGGCTTTTAACATATTCAGCACCCTAGGACCTTTAAGAAAAAGGTGGATGAAAATTTTAAATCGCAACTGGAAATGGCGCATTAAGTGTCATTTATGGGCACGATGTCGAATCATCTCTAACGCGTACACCTAGCATACATCATTTCATCATGCAAACCACTAATAAGCGATCACGCATCGGCCTATACCTGATACATCATAAAAACATCTTAAGTAAACTATACCTTAATTATGTCATTAATTATTATTAAGACCAGGTGCATTAATTATCAGAAGCCACACACAACGCCCCAATACTGTATTGCAGGCCATCGACTACATTATAATTCTGCCCCTTGGGACTATGAAGCGGTTGGGTATAACCTGCCCTATGATGGTCCAAGGGGGAAGATACCGTTCCATAAAATTAGCACTATTGCCTTTTTTTGGCATTCTGTACAGCAGTATTACCAAAACAAGTGACAAGCTGTTGTATGACTTGCATCATTCGTCGCCGGAAAGCCCCCCGCTGGAATCTTGCGCTGACCTGCTATGCAGTGAAGGCGAGGCAGAGGCAAACTTTCTACTACCTTGTTGTCGTTCAGCTGGAAAATGTTTTTTCTCCCTTAAAACAAATACTACTCTTTTGAAACTTTCATATGTCTTGTCAACAAATCATACTATGCAACAATATATAAGCCATATTTTTACTTGGACCGCTAGATTGAGAAAATGAAGCCTCAATCTGAGTCAAAATGCCATTTTTTCCAACTTTGTCACAATATTGTGCCAATGTTTTTGCTTCATACGCTCCCGAAGTATTTTTATCATTTATTATAGGAACCCATGAAACACATAATGTGAATATATTACTCGCGAAAAAATCTGTGCTTTTTATAAAATACGATAAACATGCAGCATATTGCAATTTTTCGCCAAAGCCAAAGATAAAGAAAGTTAAGACTAAAATGAATAAACTATCATTGTCATGAAAGATCAGCGCCTTAAGATTATGGGAAAAAATTGTTCCCTAGTAATTCTTCAGTACAGTAATTTTATAAAAATTATTTAGCGCGACACAGTTTGACTTGGGTGCCCAAAGTTCGAAGCGCCCTCTAGGCAACACAAATTTTTTTTGCGAAAAATAACGCCTCAATAACTACTTCTTATCAAACTCACATATACGTGGACAAATTTTTTCAGCAGGATCGGAGATGGTCGAAAATTGACCTGGTACACTTGATATGAAATGACCCATATATATATATATATATATATATATATATATATATATATATATATATATATAAATAAACATAAATGGATGAGAGCAGTGTTCTTCTTGTGCAGGGGAGAAGAGCTTTCTTGCCTCATGTCCACCTTACCACATGGCTTCCCTCTTAACAAAGAATTGGTTGCTATTATGTGCATTGTCCTAACACACGCAGAGCACGACGACTCTCTAATAATGTGAAGAAATGCGAACGATGTACGCGAAAAAAAAAAAGAATGGTTAAGCGTGCTGGTGTACCCGGGATTTCGTTTCTCTGCTGTGCCTTGCCCTCTCCCTCTATTTCTGCAATTTACTTGGTCTCTGCACATAGAGACATTGCATTTAAGCTTACCGCCAGATGTATCTGCGGCAGAGCGTTATACAAATCAGTCATTAAACCCAAGCAGCTTACCACCAATCTCTGTAGAAGTCCCTGTCGGCGAACCGCAGCACCTCGCCGAGCCAATTGAGAGTCGAGTGGAAGAGCCAAAAGGACATCATTATCCAAAAGATGGTGTTCCATACCTGGAACACGTTTAATGTGTTACGCAAATCACCGAATGTTCAAGAAATTATCAACAACTTGGTTGAACACTCTTTCTTTTTGTGAGAGAAAGCTGTTGTGAGTTAAAAAGGATTATGACGATAGCGTGTTGAACTTTAATATATACACATATAAATAAGAAAAAAAATCGGCAGATTCCGCGTACCATGGGAATCGATGTTATGCGAAGCATGCAGAGGGAAGGTGATTGTGGCGTAATTTTTTTTATTGCGGAGGAACGGGTGATTGTGGTGTAATTTTTTTATTGAGCGAAGTGTTACGAAATGACGCTAAATATATATATGAACAAATGTTGTACGCAAAGACATATGTTGAACAGTCGCATATGTTTTATATAACCAGTTTTTTACAGTTCCGTAACGATATAGATAGATAGATAGATAGATAGATAGATAGATAGATAGATAGATAGATAGATAGATAGATAGATAGATAGATAGATAGATAGATAGATAGATAGATAGATAGATAGATAGATAGATAGATAGATAGATAGATAGATAGATAGATAGATAGATAGATATAAACGCTCAAAGTGCCCGCAGTTTGCTAAAAATTCTTCGCATTTAAAAAATTGGGGCGAAGCTTGCGCTCGCGCAAGCCATGAAGCAGAGAAACTTGGGGATTCTGAAGACTAATCTGGTTGCTTATAGTTTGCTTCTAGGCCTTAGCTAGGTGATGCAGGCTATTTGTAGGTTGCTTCTAGGTCGTTGCTAGGCTTTAGCTATAGGTTATGCTAGGTTTTTTATACGTTGGTTCTCCGCGCAGAGAGGTTCGGGTCAAAGCACATACAGTCACAGACACGAAACAGGCACGTCGTCGTTGGCGTAGGCCTTCCATCGCTTCGGGGTCTTCTCGCAGCCGCCGTTGCCTTCCCCGTTCCCTAGTATTCTCTCGTTGTACGTACTCGGGGTCTTCAGCTCGCCGCCGTCACTTCGCAGCCATTTGTTGGGTTGCCTTGTGCCTTTTTAGTGGAAGTTGTGTGTAGGGGGGGGTTTACCAATTTCTGTGGCACATACCCGTTTGTTGGCCTAACTGGTGCCTTCTTCATTTTTAGTGGACCAGTGGTGAGTAGTGGGATCTACCTAATTTACGGGGCGCATACCCGTTTATGATGATGACAGTTTTCTGGTACGGGGTGAACAAGAAACGATTTGCTAAACAGCTTCGCGGTTAAAAAATAATACGTGTGCTAAAATACCTTAACCCTAATCACACAGTTTGTTATTCCTGGTCTGCACCATGGCTCTTTGCAACGTGATTCTATCAGCTATCACTGGATCACGCGCCATGCTACACTTCGACGTCCTCGGCGCTTCGTTGCGGCATTTCCTCACGGAAGCGTCGTCGATGGTCTCATTACCCGTGCGTTCACGTGGTGCATCTATTCTTGAATGGGGACATTAAAGGGACGACCCTGAAACGGTTTTGACGATTTTGTACAAACACACTGCGCTGGTAAAGCAAGTCCTAAGGATAATTTGCATACCGATTGAAGCTCTCTGCATCAAGTATGCAGTGATGTGATTGCTGCGCCAATTGCGCCAAACTGCGCCAAGAGGTGAAACCTGCTACATCCTGCTACATTTCGTTGGAAATCGTATAACTAGCGCCGAGCGTGCTCCAAGACGTCATTTTCGCAGTCCTTCGGAGAGAGCAAAAATATGACAGGTGCTCGAATTACATAAGTTACCATTGTAATTTTAGCGGCCATTGAAGCAGACAGGCGACAGCTCTGTAGTTATAAGAAATATCACAAGGCCACCAGCTGCGTACTCAACACAGATTATTCAATTGAGAATGGTGATGAGCAGTAACTCGCACTTGCCACCCGTTGCGACCATTTTGCCCAGCTGCAAAGCCATGCACACAGTATCTGGTAAATGGCGACTTCTGCACCGAAGCACGTGCCCTGCCGTAAACTTTAGCTTAGTGCTAATAGTTGGAGGCACGCAAAATAATGTAAGCTGGCAGCTTGTATGAGAGCTGGTTGTATTGACACAAGACAGCGACACCAGAGAGGGGGAGGGGGAAGCTAAAGTTGCCATGTATTGTGGCAGGCACATAGCATATATCAAGATGGCATATTCACATATGCAAGATTTATTTCAGCACTCCATTACATGTCTAGATTGAATTCAACTATAAAATCTGCATATTGAGTTCACCGGCCATAAAGGAGGTGAGGTAGTTGGCACCAAACAGTGCCAACTACCCATTCTATGAAACTACATCGTAAGGTCAGGTAAAGAGACTTAACGTTATGGAGCCAGGAAAAAAAAACAGATAATCTGTACAACTACAACTTTTTGTGAGATGGTAGTCTTTTACATGATTGATTGCATAAGTTACAGTAAGCATTACATGTATGTAATTAGAATTTCTAGCTAGGTTAGTTTATCAAGAAGATGTAGTGCTACTTTTGCTGACCTCCAAAAGATTTCAGGACACTCAAGTATAACGGCCAGCATTTATCAGCAATTCCAGCCGCTGCAGTGCCATGTTGGGGAAACCACGGTGACGCATTATCTCGTTGTATCGGTGCTGCTTCTCGACTCGCAAAAGTTCAATTTAGAGAACATATCTAAATACAATGAAAGCCTTTCATCACAAATTTCGTTGAGCGCCCTTGGCAATTTTGCCACAATTTGTCAATCATTTATTAAACCCTCCATGTTATAAACCGCCAATGAACCAAAAACCTTACAAGTCTGTCTATAAAATGCGACAGCATGTGTTTCACCACACTACTCAAGCATCTAGGTTGTACCGACAAGCACAGACGTCCTCGCAATAGGTCTTTTTTTTTAATAACAAAAGAATATGCGTGGAAAACGTTTGCTGTCTGCAGCTTCAGGGAAAACCCGACTGAAAAAGAAAAGAATTGTATCGGGAGGAGATGTTGGGCGGCCTGATATGTCACGGATATATAGAAGTTTAGGGCTGTCCGCAGGAAACCGAAGAGCAGTGAGTTTATTCCACCTTTTGGGAAACTATATATGCACCTATACATGTATGTGTACATATGTTTATTTGTTAAATGTGGTAAAACTGCTCCCGCTTAGCTACTTAAAAAGTTGTGCTCGAAAATGTGTGAGAGGCAGCTGTTCCAAAAGGCTGCTTTGCTGCTCCAGAACGAGGTTTTAGTTGCTCCAGAAGCTGCGCCGAATTGGCTTCGGCCGATCACATCACTGAGTATGTAATTTAATGCAATACTTTAAACAAGCGAATCACTACAGATCGCAGTGGCTCAGCTGAACGAGTTTTCAACTTCCGGCTTCCATTGTACGTAGCATTGTTCCATTATACGTAGCACCAGTGAACAATCTGATTGGATATATCCAGTGGTCTCCGGTGGATAGCGAGCGTTTTGTGCCTGTTTCAACGTGCTCCGTGCTGACGTGAGCTGCGCGACAGTGTTTATTTCGAGGTTTCTTTTCTCGGACACCATGAATTACCCTATATAGTTGCGTTGTGTGCTGCAAAGCTAGCGATTAGTGGCATTAAAGCCGCGACATCGTGTAACGCAAGTGACTAGCGGAGTCGCTTCAGCTCTTCGGTGTTGTGAGCGTCGGGCTTTCGTTATCCGAATAACGCCACGATCCACGCGCCTACGGCTGTAACTTCAGCGGTGAAGTTACAGACACATTGCCCGAGTTTCCATTTATCGGTGATTGTTCTCAAACACTGCTTGTTTGTCCGCATACTTGGCGTTCGAAAATCGTCGGCGTACGGGAGATTAAAATAAAAAAGTCACAATTTCACCGCAAGGGTGAAGCAATGAATGCGATAGCAACAAATTCTAATGTTATTCGAACTGAGGCTGGCAGCTAACTCTTGGATCCGATCTCACGCAACTCTACAAAATGCCTGTTTAAGAGCATACGGCTGCTCCAGGGACACTGTTCGCACAATCTCCTCGGCAGCCGCCCGCTGTCGGCTGCTGAGATTGCGAGATAACGCGTGCGCAAGCGACGACCGCGCTCGTAAAACCAAAGGTCGCAGTGGCTGCATGAGGGACCCCCCCCCCCCACCCCCCCTCGCGCCTTTCCGCGCTTGTTAAAGACGCGCGGGGCGTTTTCTCTCTTCTTGAGCATTCCCCGGCTGGTCGAACAGGCGGGGGGGATCTTATCGCGTACGCCTCGAAGCAACGGAGATGGGCCGGCTCGTTTGATGTCCGCTTCAGCCGCGTTTGTCACCTCAGCTCCCGCGCTGTTACCCGCGGGTAGAACGTACGATGCGCTGGGGGATCTATCAATTTGGACTTTATACGCGGAATGACGGCGACGGCAACGGCGACGGCAAAAACCCGTCGAGACTGTCCATATAATTGCTATCGCAATAAAACGGCTGGTAGTGCCGCAGCACCTCGCGGAGCAGAGCTCAGCCACTCCGCGATTAGGTTCGTCTCCGTTGCCCGACGGCGCGCTGCCGGTGTTGAATGCGCAGGCCACGGTCCACGGAGGTGGTGGCGCAGCTCAACCCGTCGAGTGCGCTGCCGTGGCCAGCGACGGCTGCGCGTTCGACGAATTAAGAAGGAAAGGCAGAGCTGAGAAGGAGGGTCACATGTAATTGCCAGTAGCTGCCTTGACGCAAGGCGCGTCGCTTAATTTATGGCGCGAATGATTTGGTGATCTTGCAGCCTAAACGCTGACAAAATGTCAAAAGCCTGTTTCAGGGTACCTTTAAAAGTGCTTGCTGACTTTTCTAGCTCATTTTTCAAAAGAGTGATAGCGACGGTTTGACCATGCAGAAAGAAAGAAACTTTTCTTCCATTTTCAGAAGATTATTAAATGCTGAATCTGAAAAAGTGTGCTCCATAAAACGTGCAGCGTATAGCGTATTCATTCACAGAATTTCTCTTCAGGCGTACAGACGTTTAAATCTGCTAGTAATCCGTCACTGGAATCGTTGTCGCCATCCCGATTGACATTGCGGTGGCTTTTGAGGCCGATGATTCTTTCTCTCGTGTAATTTCATTGTCATATCCCTTCTCCTACGATAACGCTTCATTTACGCGGAAAGTAGTGTTTCATGGATACTCACCACCAGGTCTATGTAGGCCTTGAATAGTTCCCACATGTCCATTTCCTGTCGAAATATACAGCAGAACAAACATTGCATACAGTTAACACAGTAAGCTGCCGTGGCAGTTTTGGACGCACACGCTGATTGCAAGAGTAAAGTGAATTCTCGTGAGGTTACGCTGCTGTAATGTTCTACTATATGTGGACTTCTACCAGAAAGGGCTAATTCAGTACATCATTTCACCGACGGGTGCCTGCTTGCGCATGAGATAACATTCGCACCACGGAAATAAAATGTACGCGGTTTTGTAGTTTGACGAGCTTCTTACGATAGCGCTCTTCATGTTTGTAGAAAGCCGCAAAAAGTAATAAATAAGCCACGCTAAGTGTAATCGCCTGCCTGACGACACTCCTTCACTCTTCATTATAAAGGCTGAACTGAAAGGAACATCATTTCGACGCATTTCTCGGCACACCGACGACGACATTGCAGTGTAGTAAAGAACAGTGTGACTCCGGTTCACGTACGCTCTACACAAAATTACGAATGCATACGTCCTAAACACTTTTATATGGCGCCGAGGCTGGGGGGCGGAAAACCCGTTAACAGTAGCAAAGATGCATGGTCTCCGTGACTGGGCAGCGCGCACTTACCGGCGTGTGTAATCTCGTAGGATATGCACAGACGAAGTCCCACAGTTCGCTCAATTGAAAAAAAAAAAATACGCATCTCCTTACAAAGCAAATGTTTTGTGGAGCAAAAAGGCGGACACGCTGCATTTACGGCGTTCAATATGACATGATGTGGCTATGCCGCGCCACGCTCAAATTATACTCCAAAGCAGATCATATATCTCGCAGTTTACAGAGGAGAGGGCAGTCAAATTCATAGTGGGGGGCGTCCACACCGGCCCACGTCGACGTTGCGTCGTAAATATGTTCCCTGTTATCCGCCGCAGAAAAGTTTTCAGCCACTGGGCCGCAGTGAAGCGCGAAATAAAGCTATGGCAGAGTGCCCCGTCTTTACTTGCTAGAAGTGAGGTGCAACTCTGCCGCGTAAATGGCGCCGACGGTGTTTACGCCGCAGTGTGATGCAATGGGTGTCCAAGTGTCTCAACACCAGGGTGACTGTGGGCATAGGTGTGAGTAGGGTTCCCCTTCAGGGGGGGGGGGGGGGGGGCGAAGGTTCGTCGCAGCACCTCCCCTCCCTATTGTATCAATGTATGAGGTTGACATTGCGCCCCCTCCCTATTATGTCAATGTATGGCAGGGGTCTCAAACTCATCTCAGGCAGCGGGCCGCAGTCACAGATTTTAGTCCCGCGAGGGCCGGGTCAGGGAAAAATGTAAGAGAAACGAGGGGGGGGGGGGGGGGGGGGGGGGGGGTGAGAGCAGGGAGTTAGTTCGTACACATTTTCAGGAAACGTTACCATTGAAAAGAAAGCATTTACGATATCTTATATACGGGTCTCTTCTAAGATTTCGGGCCGTGATTCCATTCAGCATGTCGATACCGATCTCCAAAATGAGTGAAATCTGGATGCCTATTCTAAAATACTGTTTTTGTTTCACGGTTACGCTTTAACACATGGTGATCACAGGGGGGTGCCTCACGAAAACAATGCTTTACACTAGTCATGCCTGTGTAGCTCAATGACGTACTTATTATGAAAATAAAAAGAAATATGGGACGACCATAGCCATGTGCGGGCCGCGGGCCGCAAGCGAGGGGTTCGCGGGCCGCGTGTTTGAGACCCCTGATGTATGGTATGGGGCTGACCTTGCGCCCCCCCTCTTAGGTGACTAGGGGGGGGGGGGCGCCCTCCTTACCCCCCCCCCCCCTTGAGCACGCCTGTGGCTGTGGGAAAGAAAGTGTTTAAAGCTCGTTCTATTCCCACATGATAATTCATATCGCGCTGCTCAACCTGAATATCGTTTGGTTGTCATCAATGTCCTGTATCTTCAGACAAGCGTAACTTTCTCAACCACGCGTTGCACATGATTTTGACAATGCGAACTTACGTTGTACGCTTTTGCAGTTATGGCCAGGATGGGCATTGCCCATTGGTTCAGCAGCGTCATACCGAGCAGTGGTATAATTATCTGCAAGAAAAGGAGTAAATCAGTTAAATGGAAGGAATGCGTGCTGATACTTTGGTCGAAGAAGTTAAGCTCTACGTTCACGTTTACCACCCCCCCTTTCTTTTATTTATTTATTTATTTATTTATTTATTTATTTATTTATTTATCTTATTTTATTTATTTATTTATTTATTTATTTATTTATTTATTTATTTATTTATTTATTGGTTGCCACAAATTTACGAGGTAATGGTGTCTTGAGGTAGGTCACCGCCTTCAAAAAGGCCTTTTTTTGGGGGGAAAAAATTTACTTTTTGGGATTTTACATTTTCAAGCAGTCTGTCTATTCAAGAATATTTAGCAAAAAAGAGTTACGTAGTTATCTTGAGCCGTTCGAAAGTTACGACCATTTTTTCCAACCTCTCCTAGACGCATCCGAAACCGAAACGGAAGGTTTCGGATTCCAAAACACCTGCCATCTCGTCATAAATGTATCTTCGTACACATATTACGTAACGCTAAGTTGTCTAAGTATGTTTTAAAGCTCGTGGGACTTGATTTTTAAGATTTATTTTAAAAATTTTCACTACTCAGCTGCGGCACTCTGTTCTGTAGGTTGCGCGCGCTTTCGCTCGATGTCTAGGTTTTTTTCGTACGTCATTTCGAGCTCTTGGACTTTGTTCTGGCCTTTCAAAAAGAAATTTATAGTACACTATGAAATACGGCGAAGTATAGGATGAAAAAGCAGCGGCAACGCAAGTTAGGGAATCAATATACCAAGCGTGGACCCGACCCGCTAAAAACGAGCTAAAAAAAAAACGTGCTTCATCTCGCTCTAGAGGAGACTGTGCGGCTTCAAAGGAAGTCCCAAGCTGTGACCCTGGTGAATTTCAGACATAATTGAATGTTTCCTTATTACATGGGCATTCGATTCAAATCTTTAAAGCCATTTTTCTCAAAACATGATCTTTTGCATTCTAAAGTTACGCGAATAGTGATAACTTTCCTTCTAGTACATATTTTCGCTTATTATTTGGCGTGCTATTTCTTTGTAGGTGGAACTCTGCATTCAAGCAGAATTATTGAAAACAAGCCTTAGCTTTTCGTACTATGGCCAATTGTGTGCAAATCAAACCTGCCAAATACCAACTTTATCAGACTTTTTCTTTTATAACGCACCTTAGCTTAGAGATGGGGTGATCGTGGAGGTTAGATGCACCGGATATTGTCCTCACTACGTGCCATTCATGTCGCGTTCGAATCGCACTAACCATTTTCTAGTTATGACTGTTGGCGCAACATGCATATTCTGGCACATTTTGATTTTTAATAAATTTTATTTTTTTACATTTTTAGCAATTTCAACATTATAAAGTTCAAATTAACCTAAGCCATGCAAGCCAAAACTATAGTTATAACTTTCGGACTCCAACTGTAAATTTTTTTCTCGAAGGTGGTGACTTACCTTGATGCGTGCACGCGTACTTTACAAGTGGGGTGATATCGACGGCTTCTAAATTACTCTTTAGTGCATCCCAATTCTGACTGCTCGGTCGAAACGTTTAACAGCGCTTTCATGCCAGGAGACTTATAAAGTCTGCAACCAGCAAGCCCGTAGACGTAGACAGGCTACCCATAAGCCTGATCGAGCGATAGTCTTGGTGAGCTATTCGGTAAGACGGCTGCCTCCAGCAGAACGGTCAGAAAGTCCAGTAGAAATAATAATTTGTGGTGTTTAAGTCCTAAAACCACGATATGATTATGAGAGACGCCGTAGTGGAGGGCTCGGGAAATTTCGACCACCTGGGGTTCTTTAACGGGCGCCTAAACCTAAGCACACGGGACTCTTGCATTTTGCCGCCATGCAAATGCAGCCGCCGCGGCCGAGAGTCGATTCCGCGTCTTTCGGGTCGGATGTCGAGCACCATAACTACTAGACCACCGTGGCGGGTGAAAGTCCGGTAGTATTCGCCACGAGAGATTTGCTTTTGAAACCGATATACCTGTATTATATCCAGCGGCATTAGGAGTACGCGTATAGGTTGAACATTGGCAGGTTAATGAAAAAAAAAAGCGAATAAAAAGGAATGAGTGACTATAAATTGATGGAACCAAATGAATAAAGAAAAAAAGAAAAAAAATAAGAATGATTTTGCAGTAAAGCGCATAGAAACTAAAAATAATATGCCGAACGGCAGAAGAAAGATTCCTGCCATTGTGACCTCTAATTGAGGCACTTGAGGACAGCATAACAGAAATCGCTGAGTGCAAAGTATTCTTCTTTTTTATTTATTTCTTGCCTAAAGTTGGCACGTCAAAGCATGTATAAATATGAAGCAAAAATCGTATCCATGGCTCGTACTGCGCGTAATTTTAGCACGCAATATGAATCCAGAATCTGAAAGTGTTAATAGCGAATATAACCATGGAACTCACTGGAGCAGGACATATGATGTATAGCTATGCAAAAGGTTATTTGGAAGGCCACGCACCCCCCCCCCCCCCCCCCCCACACACACACACACACATTGGTCTAGTGGTTATGGTGCCCGACTGCTGACCCGAAGGTCGCGAAATCGAATCCCGGCCGCGGCGTTTTCGATGGAGGCGAAAATGCTTGAGGCCCATGTACTCAGATTTAGGTGCACGTTAAAGAACCCCAGATGGTCGAAATTCCCGGAGCTCTCCACTACGGCATCCTTCATAATCATATCGTAATTTGGGGACATTAAACCCCAGCAGTTATTACTATTGAAAGGCCACGCGCACACGCTCAATACGACACTGCTTTTCGCGAATACCGTCCTTATGACGAAATACTCGCAAAATACTGTCTATGTGAAGCAATTTTATAACCTTGGTGTTCAAGTCACATTACGAGATTAGTGCAGAATAAAAAAAAACATTCAGAACGGTCATCTTATTAGTTAAACGAACAATGTTGCAGTCGGCTTAGTTTCACAAACTATTTCTTATCGGTACGATGTTGTGTTGCTTGCGTGCGTATCATTGTTACCGATGAAAACATCTGGCTCCTCGGCCCTGCTGGTTTTTTACGTCCCCCCATCTGCTTCATGCAAGAAAAATAGCACAGCGATTGTTTCGTGCTGCGAAGTGAAGTGAAATTTCTGAGCTCGATGGGCAGACTCTGTCTTCAGTGAATAAATGTTGAAATAATATTTAAGACTTACAACTTCCAAGGTTATCCAAAGCAGAAACCATTTTCGTATCTTCGGCCTCTGAGGGAAGTTGATCTCGTAGCATAACGTGGGAGCGAACATGAAGTACCATATGTCTGAAAAGAAAAAAAGAAAGGGGGAGGGGTGTTGTGGGGGGAGGCGAGTCGAATGCAGAATACTTACACGGCATCCCATAAGTCTCTCCTTCATAATTAATCGGTGCTTTATTTTTCGCGCAACTCAGTGCAATTACGTACGGCCAGCCAGTGAACGTATTAGAGGATACCATACTCATCATGTGCAACTGATCGGAACACACTCTTGGCACGCCCTACTTGGTACGTGTGCGATCTGTTGGCTGTTTTAAATGTACCAGCAGGATGAGGCGTGGCATAGGTTGGTTATATCCCTCTTAAATCTCGAGCTGTATATTTCTTCACACGCTTAAGGGGCTGGGATCAAATTTCACGACGGCTAATGGCCACTTTGATGGGGGGTGATTGGCCTGAGCGCTGGCAGTCGATGTCTCTCTTAATTCAAACAAAGAGACCTAAAAGCGTGAAGATATCAAATGAAGCCGCACCTCAGGAGAACATAAATCTCCGTAGTTAATAAGTGTTATTAATTTGATTGGTTGGTTTATGGGGTGCAACGTCCCGAAGTGACTTCAAGCTATGAGAGACGCCGTGGTGGAGGGCTATGGATAATTCAGACCACCTAGGGTTCTCTAAAGTTCACTGAAAACGCACAGTACACGGGCCTCATCGCCTCCATCGAAATGCGACCGCCGCGGCAGGGATTGAACCCGCGACGTTCGGGTCAACAACCGAGCACCGTAACCCACTGGACTACCGTGGCGGCTGTGCTAATAAGCGGCTCTCTGTTACTACAGCGTGCTATTAACAACAGATAGTAAGAGTAACGTTAATAATGTCTGCTAACTGTAACGAATAGTAACCACAAAGCAGTTGGGCCCTTGTACCGGCTTCACAATCTAGAAACTCATTAACACATCTGAATTTTCATCGACAGAAGACCACTGCCGTCTGTCTTGCGTGCAAGCGAAACTTCTGGGCCATCATTAGGTCGGTTCTACTTAAAAAAACATATCCAGGTATAGCGAAAAAAATATATGTACGGTATTTGCGCATTCAGTTTTTTTTTTTTACACAAAAGCTTACAGTACCTTTAGCTATAGCGCTAAGGAAAGCACAAGCAAAAGCCTACGCTCTCACGCGGCACTCATTAAATTACTTTGAAATTCTCAGTCGATTATATTGTTACTTCCCATTACTCTTTCTCTTGCGGTCGCCTACACATCATCACTGGTTCTACATGCTGAGACTGGGTCATCGAGGTGTAATTCACATTTTGATTCACCTTTCATTCACTTTAATTTACTTTAACATTTCTTTCAGCAACATGTGATTCTCTTACATACCCTTACTACCTCAGGACGGGAACAAACATACTCGCTGAACGGGTCTGTGCCCAGTCACTTAAGCCCGGCACTGCAAAGCGTGCGGTTGTCAGCCAATTCTTGAGCAAGTGCACCGCGTTGGAAACGTACAGGGAGCAGGGAGCACGAGAGATTAGCGAAGCGTATCATATTCATACACATGGAAATACTTGCGTCAGCGTGCCGTCGGTTGCACTGCAAAACTTTAAAATCAGTTACTTGTTCATAACGAGACAGTCCTGTTTTTGACCGAAGCATGTGACGTGGTGACATCTTGTCTATCTCTGCGCAGATACTGTATTTTTTTTTTTGGTCTCCTGCGCAATGCGCAAAGCTTCTGTATGTATATTGTATTTCTCAA
The DNA here is from genome assembly GCA_030522465.1 of Rhipicephalus appendiculatus. Lineage (NCBI taxonomy): Eukaryota > Metazoa > Arthropoda > Arachnida > Ixodida > Ixodidae > Rhipicephalus > Rhipicephalus appendiculatus. The sequence continues at coordinate 773,042 of JALIZH010025613.1, forward strand.
CAATAAATTGGTGGTTGTTAGGTTCAGCGCCCTCGTCTGTCGTTCTTTCTCCGTTCCTGTGTCCAGCGCTGTTTGTAGCCGTCCTAATAATGTTCCAACCAGCCCAGTTAGGTGCTCTCCTTACTACTTTATTTCCCATTTAATTCACGCGTGATTCAATTTCAATTCCCTTTAATTCACATTCGATTCGCCTTATTCACTAATTATCAGTTCAAATCACTTGGCATAGCCTTACTACACTACGTGGTATGCTTAATATACCCTTGATTGGTGTACTTGGCATACCCTTACTACAGAACGAACTCATTCGTCATCATAGGCGACAATGACTACAGGAAGGAGGCAACAGGAGCAGTAATTAATAAAAATTTTCGCGAAGCTCTCCATGCTCGCAAGAACGTTCAGTTGAAAAAAAACAAAACAAAAACACACACACACACAAAAAAACAGAAATCTCTTTTGCAGTGCGAGGAAGCGAGAGTGGGAAAAAAAATTAACCAGTGAAATCAGCGCCGCCACAAAGCTAACACTAAAGCTTTTTTTTTTCTTTATAAAGACACACAAGGAAGGGAACCCTTTCCGTGTGATCGCTGAAGATAGATGCACCTGGGAACGTAATGTAACGACATTTTTTGCTGCCACGGCTTCGCGTTCTGACCTTGGACGACCGTTTCCATGTCCGCAACACCAACGAGGAAAAAGGCATCGGCTTCGCTCAGAACGGCACAGTCAAGTGCAACACCGTAAGGTGTCAATGGTCTTTATTTTTTTACACTATATTTCACAAGAAGCAGCATTTTGAGCAGTTGAGGAACGCGTCAGAACCTACGGAACTGTAAAGTTCTATAATCATAGGACCGAATGCTAATACTTTTTCCCTGTCTTATTCGTTTATACCTTGGATATTGTTTATCATGTGTTAAAATTCCGTGTTTCTGCGGAAAGCTAGTGTGTGTATAGGGTCAATCTTGGCTCGGGCATCTAGTGGCATCTTTTCCTTTATTTAGGCTAAGCTACCGCATAACCCAAGGTGGACTTCTTACCACGTAAGACCAAGTAAAAAAACTTATGGACATCGCAACGCTCTTTAGCCTCTGTCACGCTTTCACAGCCTTCTTGAGAAATATTTCTATAAGTCTGTTTTATTGTAAATTACAGTAAATACTTGCGGTATTCGTTTCTTAGGTTGGCTACCTCAGCATTTGCCATTTTCAGGCAACTTCAGTTGAAATTTTCTTTTCGGAAGAGAAGGGGACTCATGCGCGTTATGTAGATACGAGAAAGAAGAACTGCGCATGACATTCCCTTGCTGGCGCACACCAACATCACATTAAATCAGTATTCATCCCCTTGAGCGCCGGTTCAACTATTACATCTGTATGTCATTCTTTCTGGACTTTGTTAGTACACTTGCTCGCCGCATTTTGTAAATGTGAGGAAGTATATTATATTATGTTGCCGTTAAATATTATCCGAGAAGCAATTCATTTTACTTATACGCCGACACGCTGTAGAAGCATATAGGTTTCTCAGCGCAAACCTGAAGCACATAACACATGCACTGATCAAAACGCATATCACTCCCTCTAGAAGTATAGTGATAATGAAGGTGAGCTCAAGTATGTTGCCGTCTTTCCCGAACGCTCGCATTTTGACCAGATCAAAAAGCGCGCGTACACACGGTATTTGCAGTGGTCGTAATGTTATTATTATCTGCATCTAAAGCTGGGGTGAAGTTACTACACTGGATCCTTACCCGCAGCGTAGAGGTTGTCTGGATAGAGGACAAGCTTGGAAATATGTCCGTTGGCAGCTGCACCGTTGGCCTTCTGGCTCGCTGCACCTGTCGGAGGATTGATTTTCTGCGTTAATTGTACATTCGTGCGTCCTATAGCATCCTAACGTCTAGTAACTTACGGCAACCAGTTTGTATATATATGCTCACAACAAATGTTCAGAAGAACAATAAGTGAGTCATCACTGCTGAATATAATTACTGGAAACTTATGCGTAAAACACGCACAGTCTTTCCGCTGGAGTCATTAATTTCCGAAACTAAGGCCTGCCGTTGCCTTCATGCGACCTTTTAAGTAGATTGCAAAGGAGGAAAGGGCGAGGGACAAGTAAGCGGCTCACCGTCTTTTTCTGCCGAGGAGACGTTTCCGGTGCCGGTTTTGTGCTCGGACGGGTGTTCCCGACGAGAAGACCAGTTGACCATGTGGTAAGACACCAAGTTTGAGCCAGACGGTTATCGTCAGCCAAATGCAGGCTATAGATGCCACTGCAAAGCGCATGGATATAAAGAAATTGTATCGGCGAATTAATGCTGCATTTAGCCTTGTCGCTTTAAGCGACCCCCCTCTGTTGTTGACGCTAGGAAGTGATTGCATGCTGCGCAAGTTTTAATAATACCGTTAGCAGACTGTATCCTATGAAAATTGTTTCCCACGAGACCGTATATAAATAACGCTATGCTTCCCTGACACTGCCTGAGCTTAAAGTTAGTTCTACATGCATACATATAGACCGGATGTTTCAAGAAATGTCTCCAAACTCCTAAAAAATCAGGAAAGGGCGATATTGGTGCAATGCCTTCACAATTACTTCTGTAGCCGCAGGCATCTTAAGATGGCTAAAGACATCATTTGGGACATTAATTAAGAAAGTTAAATTAATTAACTCTTTAATTAGCGGAGGCAGGCGGGTTATGTCAAATGGGAGACTTGAAGTCCTTCATGCGAAGAACCCATTGCAGTTTTGAGATTTCGAAAAAGCGGCCTCTAGTAATAATTCTGAAGTGATGACATTCAACCTATTTGAGTGGAGAAACCGAAACGCGCAAGAACGCAAGTGTCAATCTTCTGAGACGTTCAGTATGAGTGAGCGTCGTTATATCAACCGTCAACCGACTTCTTTGTGTGGATGTGCGGGATGCGCTTGCAATTATAGCACGCATGGCGCACATACTTTAACGAATGCGGAAGAACTACACCTCTGTAATCGCTGTCTTGAACAGTGACGTCATTCTGGTCGTCTGGCTTGTTGCACTGATCAAGTGACACTTGGGTTTCAATTAGAGAAACAGAAGTGTCACTTCCGCAGTTATAGCCCATTTCCTTATTATCAAAAGCTCCTAACAGCTCACGCTGTTTCTGTTGCTCTGTATAGCACAGAAATCAATTTTCTACGCAGTTTTTGTTGACATGAGGTAATCTAGACACGTGTATCCTCCTTTCCTGCCCCCCTCCCTCTTTCTACTTGTTTGGGACGTTGGGAAAAAATGCAATTATATGCAGCGACGAAATGAACAAAGCCAGTTGATAGTTTGCGCTCTTTCCGTCTACTTCGTTTTTCTTCCTGTGTCCGATTGTATGCGCAATGATTCCCACCACAGACATGCGCCAACCTGCCCAGCAAGAAGTTCTTCTAAAAAAACCTCTGTAATCGTTGTCTTGAACCATTGACGTCACTGTGGTCATCTGCTTGTTGCGCTCATCGATGCTTCGGTTTCGCCGTTGAATTTCGTTGAACTTCATTATGCCACAATAATTACTGAAGGCCGCTTTTTCGATATCTCAAAGCTGCGATGGGTTCTTCGCATCAAGAACATCACTTCTCTCATTTCACATAATTGCCCTAACTTCACTAATTAAAATGTTAATTTATTTAACTTTCTTAATTACTGTCCCAAATGATGTCTTTGGCCATGTTAAGGTGCCTGCCGCTACAGAAAGAGCCAAGAGCCATTGTGAAGACAGCTGGAAAATATCGCATTTTCCTGATTTTTGAGGACTTTGCACAGATTTTTTTATATGTATCCCGAGCGTCTGAGAATGGCTCGTCGTGGTGGCGGGTGAAGTGCACTCACCCAGATTGGTCCGCACTGGAACTAGGAACAGCGGAGGAGCGACAATCAGTACTGCCAAGTTCACTCCTATCACGGCCATAAACGTCCTTGTCCCAACTTTTTTCTGGGCAGTTCGAGGGAAAATAATGAGTGCATTATAAGCGTCCAGTAAAACGTACTCGTCGCACACCAAATTAAACACACGAAACCACGTTCAGTTTCCAGATACTCGTACATAATATTTACATAGTTTTATTCGCATTAATCCTAAAACAGCCTTGACAGTTTAAGTCCTGAATAACATTTTGCAAGTCGTATTCTTAGTTAACAGAAAAAAAAAATGTCGCCTGCATACTGGAAGTTGCCGAAGTTTTCCACGTTCTGTACTGCCTCTCAAGCATACGCATTGGCGTGCTGTTGGCATTTATTTTCGACAACGAAGCGTGTTGTGTTTGTACCGTGACAAGTGCTCTCGGACGTTGTAAGAAACACACGGAGACGCGAGAATAAAACGATTATGCAGCACATATGTTCAGCACACGAACCCCTCATCTATTCCCTGAAATACGCAGGAAAAATCCGCCGTAACATATGTTCATGTAATTCCCCACCACAATGGATTCAACTCAAGTTGCAGCGGGAAGGCAGTGGGGACTGTTGCTACCTCGGTGCCGACAGGTACGCTGCGAATGCGCTTAAACAAGGCCTCGCCACTTGGCTTAGCGCAAGAGCTCACACGTGATATCACTGGAAGATTGTACGTGTTGTTCCTGTATGTATAAGCACGCCCGTTTTTTGTAATGTCGGGTGAGCGTCGACCGCCCTAAGGCCCCTACACATAAAAGCTTTTTTTTATCCCGGCACTTGAGACTGTCTGGCATGTCAGCGCCTTATAACGTCGAGAAGTGGCGGGATCGGTGATTTCACGCGCACGCGCTAAAAGCATACTCCAGCGCACGCTCCCTATACTCCCTGCCAGCGTTATCCGTGCGGTAAAAAAAAAAAAAAACGTGTTAACATCTCAGCAACTAAGATGTGTCGTGCGCGAGTTACTTTCCGTCTTTTACTTGTATATTACAGTACTCGAGTATGCTACGTAGAGTTAGGAGGGGAAAAAGAAACATAGAGGGTCATTACATAGCAGATCTGTAGCAGATTATTACAGGCCTTTATATAGCAGGTTATTATAGCAGCTATTATATATAAATAGCAGATGGCGTGGTATTGTCTTATTACGGCGTGGACTTCGAAAACAACAAAGGCACTTGTGCAATCGTAAAATCATGCATTCAGCATCATCGCAACGACGCTCGCATTAGAGAGCGCCTTTTGTGCTCGCGCGTAATATCGTCGATCTCGCCGTTATGAGCGCTCACGCGCCGTGTGATTGACGCTCGCTCGATATCATTAATAATCCAGCCGCATAATTTGTAAAATAATTTACGTGAACGCATGCCGTCTGATAGGACTTACGTGCGCAAAAAAAAAGAGAGAGAGAGAGAAAGAGAGAGAGAGAGAGAAGAAAATTAAGGCAGCTTCTCACTAGTGGTGCCAAGCCCGAAGGAAGAGCGGAGCTGGGCGGCCTTTCTTGTTTCTATTTATTTTTCTCCTTCTTTCTCTTTTTCCATTTCTCTCAGTGTTTTTTTTTTCTATCCGTTTGCTTCTCTATATTTCTCTCTTTTTTGTCTTGCTCTCTTTTTTTCTCTATCCCTTTTTTTGTGTATGTTTCTATTTCTTTCACTCTCTCTCTATTTCTTTCTATGTCTTTCGATATCTTTATGTCTTTATTTCCTTTATTTCTCTCGACTTCTCTCTTTCTCTTTCCTTGTATCTCTGTCTTTCTCTCTTTGTTTCTCTCTCTTTGTACTCGTTCTCTTGCCCATCCGAGTCATTGCATCCCACGCCGAGCAAATCGGCTCACTCTTTCTGAGAGCCAAGCTGAGGATGAAGAAGAGGACGAAGAGAGCGCGTGCCGGCCGAGTTACTTCGCTTATTATAATGATAGTTTTTTACACGACCGACGGAGTTTCTCCTCGCGAAGAAATTTAAGTTCATTTTTGCTCGGTAGTAAGGCTTCCCAATTCCTCTGACGCATACCCGACCGTGTTTTTTTAGGTTCGCCGGACAATGAACGATACGCTTAGCAGCTTCGCTGTTAAAAAACCGTTGCGATAAGTTAGGGAATTTGCGGGATCCCAAGACGATGGTGATTTTCAAAGCTTACGTATGCCTCACAGAAAACGGGGGACAAAGTTGTGATAAGCGAAAGCAATGTCGTGGGAGCACTGCAATAATGTACAATCACGGCTTATTGTCCCATAATCTAAAGAATATAGTCCAGCATGCAAATGTTAGAGTTGTGGTGTATAGTCCATTCCTTTCACACGCCGCAAAGCTGTCTTCTTGAAATGCTTCGCGAACCCCGAACAGCAGCACAATGTGACGGGAGCAGATGTCGGATATCTGGGCATTCATTGTAAGCAACTCGGTTGAAGGCCTGAATTCGACAAATGTCACGTGTTGACAAAACAAAACAAAACAAAACAAAAACAAAACAAAACAAAAACAACAAACAAGGCACAATACAATGACCCGGGAAATTACTGAAGCCCACAGATTATCTTTTCTTGGAGAGTAATGTTTCAGCGCTTCGCCTGGACTTTATTATAGCAAAAGAAAATGCACATTTATAGGCAGAGTTATGACTTGACGCATTCTCTGTGTGTGCACAGCATTGCTCCGAGGACAATTTCATCGTCGAATATTTTTCATGTTTTTGATGTCTTTCCCGATGCGCTACAGAGAATTCAAATGCTCATACTATGTATGAATAAGTCATTGTTAGATAGCGTGTGTCATTTTGCTCATGCCTCCTCTTGTGTCCTGTTTCACTGCCCTTTAAATGCAATGAATAAACAGCCAACTAACCGATACTTCCACGTTGACAGGAAATCATATACTCGCGGGCCTCCAAGAACATTGCAACGTTTTACGTGGGTAAGAGCCACCTGTTAGGCATTGCATTAAATACTGGGTCACTATGCCGAAGATAACCCTCTTTTTTTTTCTTTTTTCTTTTTTTTTTAAGGCGAGAGCCCTAGATGCCTCATCAAAAGCGAAAATTGGCCGGCGTCAACACGAGTGATGCAAAACATCATAACGTGATGACGTCACCATATGACGTCATCATGACGTCGCAGGTACGTTATCATGTCACTGTGACGTCACATGGTGACGTCATCACACGGCATAATTGCTTGGTCAAAGGTGGGCCGGTTCCGGAGGCAGTGCAAAACAAACTGGGGCGCAGAAAGCTTACAATACCCCCCGATCCTGGAGGCATTGGAGGCACTGCCAAACCACATTAGTTGCAGAAAGCTTCCAGAGGGGGGGCGCGGGAGGGTCAGTACGTCTAGTCCAGTGACTTTAAGTACGTCGACTTCGAAGTAAAAGTATAAGATGACGGCTTTCGCCTTCGAGTGGACTGAGGCGGGTGCTTAAGGGGCCCTGTGAGTTTGTGTGTCCTTAAACAGTGCAATCCCATTGATGTGTTGGGTGCCGGCCGCGCTGGACCCGAAGCAGCTTACTTCAAGACTTTCATAATTAAACCACTTCCAGACGACGGCTAAATGTTGCTATAAATACTCATCAACTGGTCGTTTGACTATGATTTTCGTTATAGAGTATATCGTCTCTCTGCGTTGACATCAGGCTCTCTTCTCAGGTTTGAGCAGCCATGTTAGCAGCGGCCGTCACGGCAAAGTTTCCAGGGTCATGTTCAGGAACTTTCTACCTGGAAGCGCATAATTATAAGCCGCGCAGACTCTTCGTGAGCCCTTAAACACAACTGGCCGCGCAGAGTCTGGCCACGAACAATCGTCGAAAATAACAAATATTGCGTTCAGGCAGATCTTTAGCGATTGGCGGCGCTCCGGGATGTCGATCACCGCGAGCTCCTTCGAAGGTGGAACACACATTGAACTCTCCAAAAAGCAGCAGTGCCGCAAATGGAGAAACGTGGTGAAGGGCGAAGAGCAGCAGTCGCTCCTGCAGAATCCCGCAGGCGAAGTTGGCGAGACACGGCTGACTGCTTGCAAGTCAGTGCCTACCGCTAGTGCTGCACGCGCGTACAGGAGACGTTTCACTTGACACGCACAGACACTCGCACCGACACAGGAAGAGGGAAGAGAAATACTCGAGCGTTGTTTTCAAGACGTTCGCCTCGTCGTACCGAGTCCTTGGTCGTCTGCCGCCCGTATAAGTGAAAAAGGGGTACAAATGCATGGAAAGAGGCCATGCGTGCCCCTCTCGCGTGCTTACCCTTGCCAGTAGCTTTTCCGCTTGAAGTGAGACGCACACCGCCACTGGGAGACCTGCGAGGTCAGCCGAGAGGGAACGCACGTGCGAACGTTTTATGTTTCGTGAATGCCATCACAAATGCGCTCGATGCGAAACGAGAGCACGCTACATTCGCGAGCAGACGTTACGGCATTTACTGAGCCGGCAAGAGCGAAGGAAACAGAGAATACCAAACTGTAAACCGTTAGTTGCTGTCACAAGGGCATTTTTAGAGCTCATTTGTACCAATGAAAGCTGAACCAGCGTGCATGACTCGACGCCTCTTACACGTTCAGTTCAGAACAAGTCGGCTAGAATCATCTTCATTGCTTTCGGGAAGCAGAAAGGTGCACTGCCCTCACGTAAACGACACATGGCCTTTTATAAGTCAAAATTCGTGTAATCTAACATACCTTTTTATCTATAGTGTATTGATTGGGCTAGCTTATTTGTCCGTGATTCTTAATTAAACAATTTTGTTCTCCTTAAGCGTTCTTTGTGCTAATGCGTCGTAACATTAACAAAGATCTTCCTTTGTAGGAAGAGCTTGTTGGTCGCCCTTTCTCAGTATGCTAAAGTGTTCGCTATCGCGATATAGGTCGGCGCGTTTTCGAATATAGACCACTATACGGTACACGAACTATTTTATGAATGTAGGTCGTATTTATAAAGCAGTTGGTGCTGAACAATTATTTGTAAAAAGAGGCGCAAACCAATCATGAGCAAACATGTAATTTTTGTGCAATGGAGGAAAAGAACCGTGATTGTGTGTTGAGCGTACAAGGACATATACTTACAGGTGGCAGCCAAAAGAGGCGGAATGCTTGCGGTGTCAGCCAAGACGTAAAGTAACCATGTTGTGAGTTGGCAGTAAGCGAACGCCCTGGAATAATGTTTTTTTTTTTTTTAAGTGTGGTATAAAATTGACGCCGTCCTTACGTAAGGTCACCCACCTCGATATGTTGTAGAGAGCCAATTTCAAGTTGAACAGCACCTGAAACGATAAAAAAAGAAAAGTTGGCGGATGGTTGACCTTCGCGTCCAGAGTAAAACGCGATAGCGTAATCGGCCCAGTGCGCATCGCCTTCTCAATCGGCAGCCTCGCATCGCGTCTCGGTGGACGCCTCAACCATGCCGCATGGAAAGAAACGTCTGCACGCGTAACACTGACCATTTCAAACTATCCTATAATGCCTAGTGCAAGCACAGTTGCGAAGTGCCCACTACGCCGTAATTCTTCCTTTTGCTAATCAGGGAAGTACCCACTACGCGTCCGTAAGGCAATACGCGAACCTACGCAGCTGCTCAATTTGTTGATGCTTTTGCCGTTGATGATGACCAAAGATGTCTAAGCACTTT